>JAHRHZ010000132.1:3241230-3265328 GCA_024137785.1 Ginglymostoma cirratum
GATCTGTCCGTCCTCCCTGGACTGACCTATCTCCTCCCTACCCCCCCACCTACACTCACCTTTACTGGCTCCATCCCCGCCTCTTCGACTTGTCTGCCTCCTCTCCACCTATCCTCTCCTCTATCCATCCTCTATCTGCCTCCCCCTCTCTCCCTATTTATTTCAGAACCCTCTTCCCCTCCCCCATTTCTGATGAAGGGTCTAGGCCCGAAACGTCAAGTTTTCCTGCTCCTATGATGCTGCTTGACCTGCTGTGCTCATCCAGCCCCATACCCTGTTATCGAAAAGGAATTTGTGTTTGATAAGCCTGCAAGAGTTTTTTTGAGGTTGAGATTCCACCCCCCATGACTATGCAGCAACTCAAACACCCTCTGAGCACAAGCTCTTTAAATTACTCTGTGTATGCAGCCAGGCAAAGAAAGTCTCTAAAGGCCCATCCACTCAAATAAAGAGCTCACGAATTAAAAAGTTGAGAAGGAACATAAGTCATTAATAAGCACGGGGCTGGATGAACACAGCAGGTCAAGCAGCATCATAGGAGCAGGAAAACTTGATGTTTCGGGCCTAAACCCTATCTCTGATAAGTCATTAATAATAGGGTGAATAAGGGGAATCAGTCAATGTCATGAATTTAGTTTTTCAAATGTCAATGAAGGGTGACAGAGCTGGAGAAACTGGTCAGTCAGAGATAAAGTACAAGCTAAGCAGACTGCTTAGTGCTTGGGAATGCTAACTTATTGTTCATCTTTCATTACTGAAGCTCACTTGCTGGCAGTTTCCTTTGTAGTACATCGATAGATGTTAGCTCCAAAAGTTTTAGCTAACTTTTTACTGTTTTCAACAGCTGAATCTTTCAGTGGCCAGTTCCCAAGAAAGAATCAGAGATTCCTGGTGGGGAGAACATGAGGACCAGAAGCAGACGAGGGTAGATCAGCAGACTGGGGCCAATTTTGTAGAGGGTACATTAATTGAAGGTCCTAACTAAGAGTGAGTGCGAGCATCAAAGGAAAAAAATGAAAACAAATTCCTTGGAGTGCTGAAGGCTGAAGGTTGACTTTATAGAGGTTTATAAAATCATGAGGGGCATGAATAGGGTGAATAGCCAAGGTCTTTTCCCCAGGGTGGTTGAGTCCAAAACTAAAGGGCACAGGTTTAAGGTGAGAGGGGAAAGATTTAAAAGGGGCCTAAAGGGTAACGTTTTCATGCATTTCGAGTATGGAATGGGCTGTCAGAGGAAGTGGTGGAGGCTGGTACAATTACAACATTTGAAAGGCATCTGGATGGACATGTAAACTGGAAGGTTTTAGAAGGATATGGGCCAAATGGGACAGGATTTATTTAGGACATTTGGTTGGCGTGGAGGAGTTAGACTGAAGCATTTGTTTCTGTGCTATACAGTTCTGTGAATCTTTGACTCTATAACTGAAGTGGCATTAGCTCAAGGAGTTAATTGGTCCGCATTTTGAGAGAATGTTATTCTTCAAATCAGAGACAAGTCTGAAACTTATTTCTGATAAATTTAAATATTACCTAATAAAAAGGGGGCATGGCAGGGCACTTCCAGGTATAACAGAATTACATGTATGCTAAACAGCAGAACCAATATGCAATAGGTAGGGCTAAGTGATTCCACAAACAACAAATCAGATTTAAACTCAGCAGTGCACTCCCAGTAGCAAATGGTAGTGGGCAGTTAAACAACTAACAACATGAGGTGGCTCCATAAATATCTCCATCCTCAATGATGGCAGAGTCCAGTGCATCACTGCAAAAGGCAAGACTGAAGCTTTTGTCTTGATGGTTCCCCCTCCTATTGCTTCAAAACAGATGTGTCCTTTAAGGCTTGGCTAGGTCGATCAAAAGTTGTGCTACTGAGCCACTCTGGGCGATAGACAATGAAGTCCTCCATCCAGAGTATATTCAGCACTCTGTGTATCTTCCAAGAAATGTCCAACACAGAGAAGCCCTGATTCACCAGCTGAGAGGGGCGATCATAGATGGTAATCAGCCAGTTTCTAAGCCTATGTTTGACTTGATGCCATGAGACTTTGTGAGGCCCATGGTCAGCGCTGAAGACTCCTAGGGCAATCTCTGTTGTATGGGAATGTCAGCTCACTAAACTGTACGATCTGTTGCTCATGATGAAAGTTGCTACCATCATTCTCTTTATGTGCAGGAGTATACAGGGCCTGTAATAAAGAAAATCACTTCTTGGTCTAATTAGAAGAGTCTCGTCAATGTTTACAGAACAGGAGGAGACCATTGGGCCATCATGTTGGTGCCTTTCAACAAAGATCTGATTACATTAATTCCATTTTCCAGCTTTTGACCTGACATCCTGGGGGCTGTGGCAACACCAATGAATATCTAAATACTGCTTAAATGTTATGAGAATTTCTGATTCAACCATTTTTTCAGACAATGAGTTCCAGATTTTCTTCATCTTCTGAGTGAAAATGTTTCTCCCCAACTCCCCTCTTAGTCTTCAGCTTATTTCTTTAAATCTATGTCCCCTAGTTATTGACTGCTCTACAAATGGAAAAAGGCCATTTCCTATCCACTCTATCTATGCCCTTCATAATCTTATATGATCTTAATTTCTTCTCTAAGGGCATTGGGAGTCCTCCTACAGCACATGGACTGCAGTGCTTCAAGAAGGTAGCTCACCACCATTTTCTCAAAAGCAACTAGAGACGGGCAATGAAAAATGCTGGCCTAGCCAGCAATGCCCACGTCCCATGCATGAATAAAAAGGAAACATCCCTATTAGGTCCCTGCTCAATATTTGCTGATCAAAGAAAACAACCCTATTTTCTCCAATCTTTCCCCTTAGCTCAGATCCTCCAGCACAGGCAGCATCTCTGTAAAACCCTTCTGCAACCTTGTTAGTCCTTCTGATAATGTGGTGGCCAGAATAGCATGCAGTTTTCCAGTTGTGCTCAAACCAGCTGTTTATAAAGTTCCAGCATAACCTCCTAATTTGTATATTCTATGCCTCAGCTCATAAAGGCAAGTATATGTCAGCCATCTTAACTACTTTACTGAACTGCCTGGCTACCTTCAGTAATCTGTCTAAATGGACAGCAAGGTCTCTCTGATCTCCAGTACTTTTCAAGATCCTACCATTCATAATGTAATCCCGAGCCTTGTTAGCCCTCAAAATGTGCATGATCTCACACTTTCCCATGTTCATTCTTTATTTGCCATTGCAGTTCCCACTGATCAATCCACTGATTTCCTCCTGCAGTGTGTGGCTATTCTCCTTACTATTTTTCTCTCTGTTTTTTATGTATTCCATGAATTTCTTCATGGTACCCCTTTGTTTAAGTCCAAATCATTCATGTAGACTCCAAACAGCAAGGGTCTCAGCACTGGGCTCTGCAGAACCCCATTGGTAAAAGATTTCCGGTCACAGAAACATCCCTCTACCACTAACCTTTTTGCTTCCTACCTCTCGGCCAATTTTGGATCCAATGTGCCTCTGTGTCTTGGATTCCATAGGTTCTGATCTTCTTGACCAGTCTGCCATGAGGGAACTTATCAAATCCTTTACTAAAGTCCATGTAGACCACATCAAATGCATTATTCTCATCAACAACCCCTGGTGATCTCCTCAAAAATTTTAATCAAATTTGTCAAACATGACCTTTCTTTAACAACTCCCTGAAGTCTATCCATGATTAACCTGTCTCTCAGAATTCTATGCAATAAATTCCTCACCACCAAGGTTAGACTGACTGGCCCATAATTTCCTGATTGTTTCCTTCCTCCCTGCTTTAAAAGTAGGACAATGTTAGCAGCCCTCTGTTCCTCTGGCACCTCACCTATCACTCGAAGGATCGATGATATCTCCTCCCTTATCTCATTGAACAGCTTTAGATGCATCTCATCTGGGCCTGCAGGTTTATAAATTTTCAAGACTGCTAAACTTGCTAATACCCCGTTTCTCTCTCTGTTAATTTTTTTCTCATATGTAACAGTCCTCCATCCAGATGCCTGTATTCACATAGTCCTTTTCCATTGTGAAGACTGACGCAAAGTATTCACTGAAGATTGAGCCAATCCCTTCCAGACCCGTACACAGATTACTTCTCTGTTCCCTACTCTTTCCCTAGTTATTCTCTTACATATGATATACATAAAAATTCTTTTGGATTTTCCTTTATTTTACCCTCTAGTGCTTTCTCAGTTACTCTCTTATCTTTCCAAATTTCCTTGTGAGCTCCCCTACCAGTGCACTATTTATGCTCCTGGAGGGAATCTGTTGCATTGGTCCCCTGGCATCGATCATAAGCTTCTCTGTTTCCTTAAACTGTACAATTTTGTTTTGCTTACTTAAGAGGAAGGACATACCTCCTGAACAGGTATTTAAGATTCACCAGACTAATTCCTGGGATGGAGAATCAACCTGAGAAGAGAGATTTGGAAGACCTGTATTCCCTGGATTTCAAAATAATCTGTTGTTTTCATTGAAACATTCTTTTGGGATTGACGGGGTAACAACCGAGAGGATGATCTCCACAGCTGGCTTTCGGAGCTAGTCGGAGGGAGCCATTGTCTAGAATTAGTGGTCACCGTCTCAGAAAGGGTTCGATAATTTAGGACTGAGCAGAGCAGAGCGTCTTCCTTGTGATTCTCTGGAATTCTGTAGCCAAAAAGGTTTGAAGGCAGAATGCCGACAGATTTATGACCACAAAGGATGCGGGAATAATGTGGGAAGGTGCTGCTGAGCTTAGAAATAAGGAAGCGTAGCTCTTTTCCCTGGTGTGGGAAGGTTTAAAGCTAGGGGGCATATTTTTGAGGTGAGAGGAGAAAATTTTAAAAAGGACATGAGGGGCAATTTTTTTACATAGAGAGCGGTTAGTGTGGAATGAACTGCCAGAGGAAATGATGGAGGCAGGTACAGGTACAATTTTAAAAGACATTTGGACAGGCACGTGAATAGGAAAGGTTTGAAGGGATATGGGCCAAATGCAGTCAAGTGAAACTAGTTTAGTTTGGGAATATGATTGGCATAGTCTAGTTGGACTGAAGGGTCTGCTTCCGTTCTGTATGACTCGATGATTCTATCAGGCCATTCAACACTTTGATCAGAAACCTATGATGCTGCTTGACCTGCTGTGTTCATCCAGCCCCATGCTTGTTATCTCGGATTCTCCAGCATCTGCAGTACCTTTTATCTCTCATTCAACACTTTGAACCTGTTCTACCATTCAATATGATCATGACTGATCATCCAGTGCAGTATCCTGTTTTTGCTTTCACCCATACCCCTTGATGCCTGTAGCCCTAAAAACTATATCTATCTCCTTCTCGAAAACATTCAATGTTTTGGCCCCAACCGCATTCTGCGGCAGGGAATTCCACAGGCCTACTGTTCTCTGGGCAAAGACATTTCTCCACATCTCAGTCCTAAATAGCCTTCCCCATATCCTTAGCCTGTGATCCTTAGTTCTGGACTCCCTGGTCATCAGGAGCATCTCTCCTGTGTTAATGCTATCTAGTCCTGTTAGCAGGTTTCTCTGAGAGCCCCATCTCGTTCTTCAAAGCTCCAGTGAATATAGTCCTAACTGATTCAACCTCAGCTAGATCAGCAAAAATGATATTGAATGACAGATAAGGATCTGGAGGCTGAATGACTTATATTCTTTTACACTTTCACTAACTCGCTAACCCCTGTGTGGAGTGATCAAGTAAATCCAGGGTTCAGAAGAGAGCAATACATCAGGGTCCAATAGCTAAGGCCCTGGGGTTTCAGAATCCTGCTGTACTTGTGCTGGGGGTAGGGCCATTTGCACAGTAATTATATTAATGGATGAAGTGGGTGAGATGAACAAGACCTAAAGACAGAGCAACTCGGGATCTTAAAAACATCACAGAATGGAGTCTGCACGGGAGCTGCTTCCTGTAGTTGGCTCTTAACTCTGCTATGGGGAAGATGCTGACTGGTGAGTACTGGAAGGATTTTCTGCTATTCCAATGGTAATAAGGAACTTTTTAATGTTGCAGCATGACAGATCAGCTGGCCAGGTGGAGTGTTCATCCTCCAGTATGTGTGAAATTATGGACCCACCATGTGTCCCCAGTGAACACATCTGCACAAAATACCACCAGCTTTACAAGCCGGAGCTCTCAGTTTTGGAAACTGAGTGGTGGCTTGAATCATTGTTGGGCATCCATGAGGCAGAAGGCTACAAGGAGAACATGTTTAGGGAAGTGGTCACACCACAGGTTAAAAAACATACAGGCAACTGAGAGAATGGACAGGCAGCCTAAGAGAACTGGGTAGGCAGTGCAGGACTCCCCTGACACTACTGTGTTTTTGTTAATCAGTATTCTATTCTGGATACTAATGAGGACATTGGTTCTGCACAGTGGCCCAGTGGTTAGCCCTGCTGCCTGGCCCGGGACCCAAGTTCGATCCTACCCTTGGGTGACTGTCTGTGCAGAGTTTGCACATTCTCCCTGTGTCTGTGTGGGTTTCCTCCGGGCGCTCCAGTTTACTCCCACAGTCCAAAGACGTGCAGGCCAGGTGGATTGGCCATGATAAATTGCCCATAGTGTTCAGGAATGTGTAGATTGGGGAGGGATGGGTCTGGGTGAGATGCTCTTGGGGTCAGTGTGAACTTGTTGGGCCGAAGGGTCTATTTCCACACTAGGGATTCTATGAACATACAAAGCAAATTCTCCCCGTATCTGCGTGGGTTTCCTCTGGGTGCTCTGGTTTCTTCCCACAGTCCAAAGATGTGCAGGTTAGATGAATAAATTGGCCATAGTGTTTGGGATTGTGCAGGCTAGGTAGTTTAGTCATTGGAAATGCAGGGCTACATGGATGGAGTCAATCTGGAGGGTGCTCTTCAGAGGGTCAGTGTCGACTCCATGAGCATAATTGCCTACTTCAGTGCTGCAGGGATTTTATGAGCAGGTCACAACAGAGTTAGATGTACTTCTAAGAGGTAAAGGGATCAAAGGGTATTATTTGGGGAGAAAGAGGGAACAAGGTATTGAGATGGAGGAGTGGGCTGAATAGTCTACTCCTGCTTCCATTGCTTATGTTTCTACGAGGTGATTTGTGTTGAGTTCAGTGATAAAATAGGGGCAGCCACACTATAGACTCCCAAATAATGGGAGAGAGTTTGAGGGGCAAATGAACAGGCAAATTTCTGACTGATAGGACAACTATAACTGGGGACTTCAACTACTGAAATATCAATTGGGATACAAACAGTGTGAAAGGCACAGAGGGCTCACAATTGTTGAACTTCATTTAAGGGAACTTTTTGACTAATATGTAACAAACACGATGAGCGAAAAAGAAAAGTCAGACTTAGTTTTAGGAAACAAACCTGAGCAGGTGAATGAAGTAGCCTGGGTGGCCACTTCAGTAATAGTGATCATAATTTAGCATCATTATGGAAATGGACAAAGGTAGAAATATGAGCAAACATTCTAAATTGAGGGAAGGCAAACTTTCTAAGGCTGAGAGATGGTCTGGCAAAAATGGACTGCTATTTGAATGTATATCATTCAAGTAGCATTCAAAAGTACATAATCAGTACAGTCATGTCACCACAGACTGAAAGGGTGGTGCTACCAAGTCTAAAATCCCCCGGTTATCTCGAAGCATATAGTGTAAGATAAAGCAGAAAAACAGAGCTTGAGACAATCTCAAAAATCGAATATGTTAGGAAGCTTGAAGGAGTATACAAAGGGGTGAGGTGAGAAAGGAACGTAGCAAAGCAAAGAGAGGTGATGAAAAATATTAGCTGCATTGAGAAAAAATTAAGGAAAATCCAAAGATATTTTATCAGTGCATTCAGAGTTAAGATGATGAGTAAGGAAAAGGTTCGGGCCTACCAGATGTACCTGGTAACATGGATGCAGAAGATGTGGGCAGGTTTCTGAGCAAGTATTTGTCTCTGTCTTCACAAAGGCGAGGGATGATGTAGATATTCTAGTTAAAGAGGAGGAGTGTGAGGTATTAGTAAGATAAGGAGAATGAGAAGGGAAATCCTGGGGTGACTGACCACCTTGGAGGTGGATAAATACCAAGGCCAGGCGAATTGTATCTTAGGATGTTAAAGGAAGCTAGGGAGGAAATAATTAATACTCTGTGAATCATTTTCCAATTCTCATTAGATACAAATGAGATATCGGAGGCCTGGAAGTCTACAAATGTTGTGCCACATTTCAAAAAAGGCTGCAATGATATGCCAATAATAAAATTAGCTATTACTTGGACAGACACAGATTAAACAGGATAGTCAGCACAGTTTTGTTTAAGGAACAGTCATGTCTTATTAACTTATTTCAGAAGAAGGGTCCCGACCCGAAACATCAACTTTCCTGCTCCTCTGATGCTGCCTGGCCCCCTGTGTTCCTCCAGGTCCACACTGTGTTATCTTTTATTAACTTATTTAAATTATTTGAGGAAATAACAGGGAGAATTGATGAGGGCATTTAATAAGAACCCACATGACAAACTGGTTAGAGAGACTAAAACAGGACACATGGAAACGGGGCATCAGTGACAGGAAATGAAAGGTCAATGGAAGTTTCTGCAAATGGAAAGCAGTTTTTTGTAATGTTCCACAGGGCTCAGTGTTAGGTCTTCTGGTGTTTACGGGATATACTAATAACTTTTCCTTAAATGTGGGAAGCATGATTGGTGAATTTGCAGGTGGCAGGAATACCTGCTGCCCCTAATGAAGAGGCCAGTGATCAGGGGTCATAGATTTAAGGTGGTTAGTCAATAGATTAGAGGAACATGAAGAAGAGGGTGATGGGTATCTGCAATTCACTGGCCAGTTTGGTGGCTGAGGCAGCAAGGATCAGTCATCCAGGGTATCAGCGGGTCACACCTGAAGTAGCATTTTTGGGACAATTCACCCTTTCTGAAGAGGGGAATTATGAAGAGAAGAAGGTTGAGACAGTGGAAGGATGTTAATTGATCAATTGCTTACCTTGACATTGTGTAGTTATGTTTCCAAGATTCAGATAAATGCTTTTGAATGTATTGGGACCATATGTATTCCATAGATTCATGTTCTGACTTTCCCAAGGGCGATGTTCAGCTGTACTGTACAAAGAGAATGAGATTTTTTTCTGTTTTGTCAGTCAGGAGACAGGTAGAGAGTAGTTTTTCTGGGTGTCCTTCAGGCCACGCTGTGACATGTGGTGTTCAGGGTAGAGCTATGCACTCTGCGATTAAAATACATTCCACATGAGGAACGGTATTTATCCTTTGCACCTCAAAACTATTAGGAGAGCTCAAAAAGGTACTTGTACTTAACATGAGACAACGCTGCTTCTGAAGTCTCAGTCTGAGGCCAACAGCACCTTGGTTAATGTGTGAGTGAAATGCAATTTTTGTGAAGTGAGGGGATTTCCTTTGGTCTGTGTACCAATGGTTTAGTTGCTGTGTGTGTATGAGGGGTGATGTGTGTGGGTGTCCAGAATGTGCCAAAACCCCGTCATTGCATTTTCCATTTAGGTAGCATCAAGTATGCAAATTCAGACCCTGACTGAATTGTTCATGTCATAGCTTTACATTAATTGCATTAATTTTATTTGCGTTCCAAACAAAGACCCTCCAATGATATTATATCTCATCTATATTGTGTATTTGACACATAATGGAGATATACAGTGATGGATAAATTTCTTGTTAATTTTATTTTAGGGAGCATAATTTTATATTCATCCCTGAACTGAGTTCATCACTGACAAGGTCAGCTTTTGATGCCGAGATAACAAGCATGGGGCTGGATGAACACAGCAGGTCAAGCAGCATCATAGGAGCAGGAAAACTTGACGTTTCGGGCCTAAACCCTTCATCAGAAATCAGATTTCTGATGCAGCCCCATGCTTGTTATCTCGGATTCTCCAGCATCTGCAGTACCTTTTATCTCTGATACAGCTTTTGATGCCCATCCCTGATTGCTGTAGAACTGAGTAGCTTGCTAGGCCACCTCAGAGACCAGTTAAGAGTCAATTACATTGCTGTAGCTCTAGTCACATGTAGGCCAAACCAAGTACGGAGGGCAGATTTCCACCCTTGAAGGGGCATGAATGAACCAGATGAATTTTTATGGCAAACAATGATAGTCTCATGATCGTTAGCATTGAACACCTGATTTTATTTAAGTTGCAGTAAGATTTGCACCTATGCCCCGCAGAGCATTCTGCTGGGAGACAATCTGGGAAAAGGTAACACATCTGGAGGATTTTGGCTATGTAGGCCCAGCTATTCTTAAAGGCATGGTCTCAGATGATACATGCAAGTTCTGGGAGCCTTGCCTGACACCCAATTAGATTGAGAGACACTAACGGTGGGGGCAGCTAATGGGTAGCATGGTGGCTCAGTGGCTAGCACAGCTGCCTCACAGCACCAGGGACCTGGGTTTGATTCCACCCTCAGGCGACTGTCTGTGTGGAGTTTGACCATTCTCCCTGTGTCTGTGTGGGTTTCCTCTGGGGGCTCAGGTTTCCTTTCACATTCTAAAGATGTGCAGACTAGGTGGATTGGCAATGCTAAATGGCCTGTAGTGTTCAGGGATGCCGAGATTAGGGGGATGATTCTGGGTGGGATGCTCTGTGGGTCAGCATGGACTCATTGGGCCGAAGGGCTGGTTTCCACACTGTGGGGCTTCTATGACAAAAAAAGGGTTCCAACCCATGTAAAAATTCTCAGACTTTTTGACATAAAGTACGAATGTGCACTGTGATTACAACCTGTAATGACAAACATAGCCAAACATCAGGATTGAAAGAAATCGATCTTCATTGCATTTTTAGCAGGGTCAAATTTAACTGCTCTGTAATGTACTTCTACAAATTGTGTGAATAAATTTATTTTTGGGAAGAAGAAATGTAAGCTTTTGTGAAGTGTAATGAGCAGGCTAGAGAGATGGGGGAAGAAAATAGCTAGTGTCTGAGCTGAGGTGCTCAGATTATTGACCCTGAACTTCACTTCGTAACTAAAGCCAAAAAACACACCTGTCTGCTCAGAAAAAATGGATTAATTCTAGTCAGTTTTAGGCTCAGTTTTCTTAAACTCAGGTGCCAGGTTAACCTAGTGAATAGAGCCAAACCTTATATTTTCAAAGTATCTTTCACATTTGTAGCACAGTCAGAAGACCTTTGCAGCCAATTAATAACAATTGAATTGTAGCCAAATGCTGGAGCAAGGTTGTGCAGAATAAAATCCAGCAAAAAATTAACAATACAAATGAAAAGTTGGCTTGTGCGTGTCAGCTGAGCACTAAGCATTATCCAGGATCGCAAGATAGAGTCTCTATGATCTTCTTTGGGAACTTTTCCATCCACCTGAGAGGGCAACTGGGGGCATGTTTAAATAGGTTCCCATTTCACCTCTCAACTCCTGGGTGTCATTGGGCCACATGTACTTTCCTCAACTTTTTGATTTCTTGTTTATTAATTTGTTCATGGGATGTGAGTGTCACTGGCTTGGCCAGCATTTGACGCTCGTCAGTAATTGCCCTGGAACTGAATTTGATTGCTAGGTGGCAGGACGGCTCAGTGGTTAGCACTGCTGCCTCACAGCGCCAGGGACCCGGGTTTGATTCCACCCTCAGGCGACTGTCTGTGTGGAGTTTGCATGTTCTCCCTGTGTCTGTGTGGGTTTCCTCCAGGTGCTCTGGTTTTCTCCCACAGTCCAAAGGTGTGTAGGTTAGGTGGATTGGCCATGGGAAATTGCCCATAGTGTTCAGGGATGTGTAGATTAGGGGGATGGGTCTGAGTAGGATGCTCTGTGGATTGGTGTGGGCCTGTTCCCACACTGTAGGGATTCTATGAAAAGTCAACCATATTGATGTGGGCCTGGAGTCATATATAGATGAGGTCAATTAAGTACAGCAGTTTTCCTTTCCTAAGTGAACCATATGGGTTTTTACAACAATTGACAATGGTTACATGATTAACATTAGGCCAGTTTTTTAAATGCTCTTAGATACAACTGAACAACTTCTTTTAACCCATCTCAAAGTCACCATGGTTTACTTTTCATCTATTACCAACCGCCAGTGTTTTCCAATTGATTAATTTATGTGCAAAACCCATTAAGGGCATTGCAAACCATTAAAGTTGGCGAAAAAGGGGAAACGGCTAAATCCAAATGGAGATGGAAGGGGAAATAAAACATTGTATCTCCTGCAGAGATAGTAAGAACTGCCGATCTGCCGATGCTGGAGTCAGAGATAACACAGTGTGGAACTGGAGGAACACAGCAGGCCAGGCAGCATCAGAGGAGCAGGAACGTTGACGTTTCGGGTTGGGACTGTTTCTGAGGAAGGATCCCGACCCGAAATGTTAACTTTCCTGACTCTCTGATGCTGTCCGGCCTGCTGTGTTCCTCCAACTCCACACTGTGTTATCACTGTATTTCCTGTAAATTCTCTCTAAAGAGATTGGACACTGTGTGCTCCCTGTCCCAGGCACAAACGTAGTCACAGAAGAGGGGCAGACAGTTAACAGCTACTGCCCCTCCTTCAAGGCCAGATTTTTAGTTTTAGATGTTTTTATTGAATTTATCTGCCAGGGTAGGGTTTGAATACATGTCTCCAGAACATTAGATTTGCAATTCAGAACCTGGTTAGGCAGCTTGTGTACAACAGGAATTTATAAAATTCTAGTTTGGCCTCAGCTGGTGCATTGCTTTCAGTTCCAGTAGTGCACTTCCAGAAGGATTTCATACTGTCATACAGCACAGAAATAGACCCTTTGGTCCAACCAGTACTTGCCTACCATGTTTCCAAACTAAACTAGTCCCACCTGCTTGGTCCATATTCCTTCAAACCTTTCCTATTTATGTACTTTTCCAAATGTCTCTTAAATGTTGCAACTATACCTCCATCCACCACTTCCTCTGGAAGGTCATTCCACGCATGAATCACTGTGTAAAAAAGTTGCCCCTCTTGTCCTTTTTAAATTTTTCTCCTCTCACTTTTAAAATATGCCCCCTAGTCTTGAACTCCCCAACCCTAGGGAAAAGACACCTACCAGTCATCTTAACTATGCTCCTCATGATTTTATAAACCTCCATAAGGTCATCCTTCAGCCTCCTACGCTTCAGTGAAAAAAGTCCCAGCCTATCCAGCGTATCTTTATAACCCAAACCCTCCAATCCCGGCAACACTGTGGTAAATCTTTTCTGAACCCTCTCCAGTTTAACAATACCCTTCCTATAATACGGTGAAGGTACAAAAGGGACCCACTAGAACTGTGTTCTGGGTGAGAAATGTGTGGAGACTGGGCAAGTTGAGATTGATCTCCTTAGAATGTGACAAGTTAAAAGGAGAATTGAAAACCATGAATGCTAAGTAAGAGGGGGCAGTTTCCACTGGCAGAAGTGTTAATAACTGAAGTTTACGGATTTAATGTGAGGTGACAAAAAAAACAAGGAAGTGATATGAGGAGGAATTTTCCAAACTGTTGTGACCTGGAATATTGCTGGATTGTAGAAACAGATTCAATCGTAACATTTCAAAGAGAATTAGAAAAAGAACAAATATGGGAAACTTTGTATCAGAGATAAAAGGTACTGCAGATGCTGGAGAATCCGAGATAACAAGCATGGGGCTGGATGAACACAGCAGGTCAAGCAGCATCATAGGAGCAGGAAAACTTGACATTTCGGGCCTAAACCCTTCATCAGAAATGGGGGAGGGGAAGAGGGTTCTGAAATAAATAGGGAGAGAGGGGGAGGCGGATAGAGGATGGATAGAGGAGAGGATAGGTGGAGAGGAGGCAGCCCTGAGGTTTGTCCGGAGGGAGGAGGGTAACTTCTTCAGGGTAGGCATCCTTAGAAGAGGCTTCGCAGTGGGGTTAAAATTGTATCAGAGATAAAAGGTACTGCAGATGCTGGATGGGAAACTGTTGCATCATGGGAAACGGTAGGCATTCAGAATGAATTAGATGGCCAGAATATACTCCCTTTCTCTAATTCTTGGGTCAGTTCCACTGACTCACAGGAGGCCAAATCTACCCTGGGACTCATGGTGAAGCTTATTCAGCAACTTATCATTCTTTTTGTCAAACTTTTGACATCTCTTATGGAAAATTCTTTTTTGTCCTTGCTTGTTATTGCAGCACTGATGGGATTTGGTCATCTGGTGTTCCCCCCCCACCCCCCAATGCTTCGGGACAAGATTCCACTGCTGTTGTGGAAAGATGTTTATGGGAGATTGTGGTTCGCGTCTCAGCTCTGTGAGGTTGCAGTATCCTCCAAATCCGAACCTCATGCCGAGCATGAGTTTACAGCTCTGGCTCTAGCTAACCAGAACGCAAGATGTGAACCAAAGAAACACACAAACACACGTGACACAGAAAGTGAAAGGTAAAATGAACACAGAGAAACAGAAGTATTGTACTGCGCCGTTAAAACCCACAAAGGAGCAGATCTCTTGCCAAACATCATTGTTTGAGTAAAATACCTCAACAAGAGCATTTTTTCTGGAGTGATGTAGGGAGTTGTGTTTTGGGGATGGATGGGGGAATGAATTTTGGAAGTGGCAACTTCGCTGGTCTAACAATCCAAATTGTACTGGGGGCATTTTAAATCCCACCACGGGCAGGCGGTGAAACTTGAACTCAGTATGCATCTTGGTCAATTTTTGTAAAAGCCTGTCTGCTTCACCAATATCCTTCTGAGAAGGCAATCCCTACCTGGTCATGCTTACATGTGATTCCAGACCCACAGCAATATAGTCGATTTTTAATACGTTCTGGACAATTAGGAATAGGTTGGCCATGTCAGTGACACCCACATCTCATGAACAAATAACAAAGTATTGCGTCCAAAGTTAACTCTTTTTAATGTCCTTTTAAATGTGTTTTTTTTTTCTCTCCAACTCCTCACCTCCACAGAGTGTAATGCGTCGTCTGAGGTGCCAATCTAGTCCAGTTTTAGAAAGGCAATGCCATAAATACTCGAAACAAATGTATTGTGGAGGACAGTAAAAGGAACAGCATTGTACTGTTAAAGGGTGGGCAGCTACATAATGAGCTGAACAGTCGCTTCAGCCAATGAAAAGAGCCGCTGATTTCAGCCTTGGGATTGTGGAATTTGCTTTCACTGGGGCGTGTTTGTCACCTTTCAATGGAGATTGTGATATAAAGGGGGGGGGGAGAGAAAGCCTCGCAATAACATCTCCCCACTTTCACACTAGCGAGAAGAATCAAAAAAGTTTCGCTTTAAGAGGAAGGGGAATGTGTTTTGAAAACAAATGTTTAAGAGTGAATTGTCTCTGGCCAGTCCAGGACAAATATCGTCAGTTCTGACCAAGTGTTTCGGCTGGAAACGTTGACTTTCCTGCTCGTTGGATGCTATCTGACCTGCTGTGCTTTTCCAGCTCCACATCTATTGACCCAGGACAAATATAATTTCTCTTTGTTTTGATAACAGGAACGGGAGATTTCCAGGTCCATTAATATTATCCAGTGAAAACCCTTTACCTACTTCGAATTAATTTTGGCCTTGCTCTTTTTAAAAGCTTATTATTTTCAGTCCATTTACAAAATGGGACAGCCAAGTTAAAAGTACATGACTGGCCGTGACTAATTTGAAACTTTAATTTTAGAAATCTGTTGATTTTCAGCCGTCTTGATGTTTTACTGAGCGTTGAGTGAGATAGTGGGGGCCGAGTTCTCATTTCCTTTTCTATTTAATTAGCCCGTTTCAGTTTGCTCTGAAATGTGTACGATACAAAATCTCCCCGCAATCTCCTGCCACAGATGCAAAACATCAGCCACCTCCAGCGGGATTCCATTTTCAGGTGAAAATATTATTTTTATCTGTGTGTGTGTGTGTGTGGGAGGGAGGCGGGAGGTTAGAGTTCGGAACTCTCTACATCCTTATGTCCTTCCCTCTGTTCATTACTGACCAGCTACATGTTGTCTTTAACGAACCAAAATGTCCAACTGACTCAAAGGCTATAAATATAATTGTAGATTAAAAAGAGAATTAAACCGCACACAGGAGACCGTTCCGCCCATCGCGCTGCCTCTGAGTGTGCTGCCCAACTCTTGAGCCTCAATGACCTGCTCCTTCTATGATTTAGAGGTGCTGGTGTTGGGAGTGGAGTGAACAAAGTCAGAAGCCAGACGACACCAGGCTATAGTCCAACATTGTCACGGAGTTGTCTTGAGGAGTGATATTTTACACACACGCAACATGAGCTCTCGTTATTTTAAGACGCCTTATGAAAAATGAACAGAAATAGGCAGCGGTTTGAAATTCATCCAGTTCCTTTATATTTACATAATACAATAACTTTTATTACAAAATATTATATACATTTACTTCAAGATCAAGTCAGATAAAATACAATTATTAGCTACAAGACATCTAGCCTTGTCTAGTGTAACTCCGAGATGGGACAGACATTACATGTGAATTATTGCACCTCAGTTGCTGTGGGATCTCTCTGTGCTCTTCACCGGTTGAGGTCTGGAGGGGGAAGAGGGGGGACCATCACCCGGTTGTCGTCGGTCAGAAAAACGCAACATTCGCTCGGACCCATCGGCGGGTCCACTCAACTCAATTTTTTTGTTTAGAAAAAGCGGACACAATAATAACAAAGATATTGATTCGATTCGAAGCTTACTGAATACAAGGCTACAACTGTGGGCAGTGTTAACTAGCCGCGTTCCGTACATCGACTGAATTCTCTCAGTTACTAGAAAGCGCCAAAAAAAGAGGCTCCGGCAACTTTCTCTGTGTAACCTCGTCCCGTGTTCTTTTTTTTTAAAACAAATGGCACGACTTGTTTTGTCTGGCATCGAACACAAACATAGCGCCAATGTAAACTGTATACATTTGACCCTGTCACTAACATCATTCTTCTACGCAGTGAGTCACGAGGGACACTTGTCTTCATAAACAGTTACTGTGCCCAGTGTCTGAGGATGGAGATTCCCCATCCCCATGTCTCTCCATCGCCTGTTCCAACTCGCCCACTGTCTCTTGTTTCTTCTTCGCTGCCCATTTACAGGGCGGTAGTTCCAGCTACAAATCCCCAATGAAGTGTCCATCCTTGGTATGTTATTAAATAATTGCCTTTGGTTTTGAGAAACACTTTTTTGTTTGTAAATATTCTAACTTTTTTAAGGCAGTCTGTGAGTACGTGTGTGTGTGGGGTGTTGCTGGTCAGATGTGTCTCTTCATGTGCAGGGCTAGGTGGTCCGATCTGGAGAACGCTCTCTCGCACATATGACACTGAAATGGTCGGTGGCCGGTGTGTTTACGGTAGTGACGGGTCAACTCGTCGGAACGGGCGAATTTCCAGCCGCATCCTTCCCAGGTGCAATGATATGGCTTCTCACCTACAGACACGGAGAGAGAGGGAGAAAGGAAGGGAACAAAATCTGGTTAAAACCTTGTCAAACAATCGACTACACACACTGAAAAGCGTTACAGCATTATGGAGGCATTTAAAATTAAAATTAATTTAAGCAATTACGAACTGTTTGGCTGCGGGGGACGCGATAGGCGCTAGAGCAATGCAACTTTTGCAGAATTTTTTTCGGCAGATAGAACGAGGTTGGCTTTGCCTTTTCAGAAGGTGGAGCTGGCTGCTTACCTGTGTGTGTCCGGAGGTGTGCCTTCAGGTGAGAACTCTTGGTGTAGGTCTTTCCGCAGCCGGCGTAGCTACAGGTGTGGGTAGCTGTCCTCTTCCTGGGCCAGGATCGCCGGCCTCTCTTGGGCTTGCTGTCCAGAAGTTCGAGGGGGGACGACGGCGGAGTCAGCATGACCCTCTGAGCCGGGGAAGGCTGCAGGGGCACCGGGTCATCGAAGAGGCCGTACTGGTTGGGATAGTGGAGGGGCTGATGAGTGAACGGGTAGCTGGGCTGGTACAGCATCCTGCTGGGGTGGCAGAGAGGTGGGGGCTGCTGTTGTTGTTGGCATTCCCCGGAGTTCATTAGGTCCCCGGGGCTGAGCGGGGGTGTCACATTGCCCCCGGCCTGCGGGGAGCTACCCAGGCGCTGCCGCTGCTGCTCGTTGTAACCCACCAGGCAGGACACGGCGTCCTCTCTTTTAACCCGGAGGCAGGCCGGCTCTGGCTCCATGCTCACCCCCCCGTGACCGTAGCCATCCAGACCCGGCTCACTCTTGGCAGGTTTGGCCAACTCCTGGCTGGGGTAGACCGGGGTGAGCACGAAGCGGCCCTGCACCGCGTTGTAGTCCGTGTCCGAGCGCATTAGCTCGGCCATCATACTGTAGGCAGGAGGCTCCCCAACCTCGGGCACGCTGTACGCCAGGGAGCTACTCTTCTCGTAGTAAGGGTTGACATCTCCTCCTTCAACCAGAGGATACTCCGCTCCCCCGGCAGGCTCACTGCACATGGTGTTGGAGAGAATAAAATCCACATCCAGCAAGCTCAGGTCATCATCTGTATCATTGGCCCGCGTGAAGTTCTCCAAATATTGTATAAAATCCGTCATGGGACAGTGATTCTGAGGCTGCTTCAGGCCCGGGTCGTTTTTCCATTTCTGTGCAAGGAAGAAATTTAAAATAGGAAACACAATTATTAAGACTCATGTTGCAAATGCAAAGATAAAATAAATCTGAAACGTGTTCATGTAAATCTCTGCATTCAATTCGCCTTGAAGGCAGGTGTGTGTTTACATCACTTGAGAAAAAGTTATAAAAGTGTCCTTACATTGCAAGACTCCTGTCTGTCCCAGGTCTTGGGGGCTGCGAATGTAGAAATGGATGGCAGGATGGTGCCGCTCAGAGCCATATCTGCCTCTCAAAACCCGAACTGGTTGACTTCAGCAGGAGAAGGTTTGCATGGAAAAATGGGGCTCCCAGCTGCTACTCGCTTTTAAAACAAGATTCTCCAAAAGTTCTAGCAGAGGGGACTGCGAGCTCGGATTAAGTACAGTACTGGTTTAAAGTTGTTCAGCGGGAGCCTGCGATTGGTAGGATATCAGCAAGTTAGCCGAGAACTTGAACCAATTGCAGTTGGCTCAGGAAACACGTCCAGGATGAGAATCGTACGCGAGTAAATGGCCTAAATTTAGCAGTAGTATATAAAGCGAGCTGGTCGAGAGAGCGAGTGAACCATCTCCAAGCGCCTTCCGCGCTTCTTAAAAGCTGTCAGAGTTGCTGCGTCTCCATAGGGACGAACCAAACAACACACACACTTCTTACAAAACATGGACTGACGCCAAGGTGACGCACTAACTATCCGGATAGCCCAGGTTTTTATGTATATCACGCCCACACCCAGTGTTAGAATGCAAAGAGGGAAGAATGTATCAATCAAAGTACAGGGTTCCCCCCCCCCCACCCCCTCCTGCTGTTTGTAAATAATCTAGTGTGGCGACTACAGTCTACACACACTGGAGTGTGATCGTGTTTTGTTTTAAACAGCAAAATTATTGGAATAAATGGGAGTGGGGTAGGGGTGGGAGTTTCAGTCTACAAACACAACTCAAACACGACACCGAGTGCAGGGAATCCCAGACTCTCACTGTAAACCCCAGGTGGAATGTGTTCCTTCTCCTGGAGTTTGTTTTAATTTCTGTCTCTTTCGATCGATTCTCCACACACACAGAAAAAAAAGTTCGATGTTATTATTTTCGAATATGCCGTGCCTGGTTATGTAGACGCGTCAACAATATTAAGCGGTTCTGAACGTGTTTGGGGGTGTCTGGATATTTCTATTCATTGCTATGACTGAGCGTCTCAGTATTGAACAGAAATCCGGAAGAAGGTTTAATACTAAATACAATCGGCAGAGGACGCCTCCCATCCATTTACAGGCCCAGATCAGTACGGCTTTCTTCCTCATTCTTTCTCACACACTCTCCAGTCACACATATATTTTCACATACACCAAACACATCACATACATTGTCTTTCACAAACACATATGCATTTTCTCACACATCATCTCACATGCTGTTACACACATGCATATTCTTAACCACACACACTCTCTCACACACACACATACTCTTACACTCGAACACGTTCAGCATCTGGGAATTCTCTAACACCCCAGAGCCTGTCCACCAGCAACAAGGTACAAGTTGGGAGTGTGATGGAATACTTTCCACTTGCCTGGACGGGTGCAGCTTCATGAAGGTTAACACCAACCAAGACAAAGCAGCCCACTTGATAGGTACCACATCCACAACTTTTAATATTCACTCCCACCACTGATGACGTAGCAGGTCCCACAACCAAATCAGAAGCATGTCCATTGCTGAGTGTACCATCTACAAGGTATATTACAGGAGCTGAACAACACCACTTTGCCACCACCTTCCAAACAAATCATACCAACCACCCTAAAAAAAACAAGGGCAGCAGATAACAAGCATGGGGCTGGATGAACACAGCAGGTCAAGCAGCATCATAGGAGCAGGAAAACTTGACGTTTCGGGCCTAAACCCTTCATCAGAAAATGATCATCATTCATCAGCAGATACATGGGAACACCATCACCTCTAGATTCCCCTCCAAGTCACTCACCATCCTGACTTGAAAATATACCACCATTCTCTCATTACTACCGATATCTACCCTCTATGGATAGCAGCACACCTTCTGGATTGACTTTACCTGACGAAAGAGCAGCGCTTCAAAAGCTTGTGATTTCAAATAACCTGGTATCATGTGAGTTCTGACCTTCTGGATTAGTGATGGGCAATAATGCTGGTCCAGCCAGTTACACCCACATCTCAAATAAAATGAACAAATAAAAACAATCTGTCACACTCACTCCCATATGCATTCTCTCACACAAACTCCCATACGCATTCTCCCACCCAAACTCCCATACACATTCTCTCACCCAAACTCCCAAACGCATTCTCTCACACAAACTCCCATACACATTCTCTCACACAAACTCCCGTACACATTCTTACACACACACACATTCTCTCACACAAACTCCCATACACATTCTCACACATACACTCACATTCTCTCTCACACTCCCATACACATTCTCACATACACACACATATTCTCTCACACACTCCCATACACATTGTCACACACGCACACATTCTCTCACACGCTCCTGTACACATTCTCTCACACATTCTGACACACATTCTCTCAGACAAACTCCCATACACATTCTCTCACACACACTCCCAGACACATTCTCTCTCACACACACATTCTCTCTCACACTCCCCATACATTCTCTCACACACACTCCCCATACACATGCTCTCTCACACACACTCCACATATACATTCTCTCTCACATATACATGCACTCCCCATATACATTCTCACACACACTCCCATACACAATCTCTCTCACACGCATTCCCCACACACATTCTCTCTCTTTCGCTCTCACACACACACACACACACATATACACACTCCATATATGCATTCTGTTTCACACATTCCCATTCACATTTCCGTTAACACTCCCATACACATTCTCTCACACACATGACTGTATGTGTTCTGTCCTTTACCCATTCTGACTCATATGGCTGAATCTTATCAGAAATGTTTATAAAGTTTCCATCAAGTTTCATGGAGAGGCTCTCACTGCGCAGCCTAATGAGTTTTCTCACACTATCATCCCAAGCCTGCCTCCTTAACCACACACTACATCACTATGGCACCCTGCTCATCCAATGCTAGTCTGATTGCCCAACTCACAGTAGGCAAAAATACACATCACTTTTGGGATTTCCCAAGATCTCTGATGCCAAATTTAAAACATCATTACACACTTGGCAAAGCGCTGAGAGCCTGGAATTGCCTTGGGTTGAGATGTTTGGCCTGGATTCGGCAGAAGAGGGAAATTGGCCCCTGCATTGTGGAAAAGAATTAGAGATGCTGGTGGACAGGCTGGTCAGGAGGAGGGCTGTGCTCTTGTCTCACAACCAGCAGGGGAGGCCCCCACACCAGACCTTGCCAGCCTGGTTGAAGGTTCCCACCAGGGTCAGTGTGGTATCTCTATCAGAAAAATACCCAGCAATGCCAGAAGATAGCCAATGTCCTTCTCCACTCTGTCAGAGTAAGTGCCACCACCTTCTCTCTGCTACTTCACACTGACTATCTTTGCTACTGCACCCAAATCCCATCGAGCCTCAAGCTCTACCCCTCTCACTACCGCCTTCACCCCTCACTGTCTCCCACTCTATCCCGTGAAAGCACTAACCCTGCATAGGCTCTGTGCTGCATCCTCATTCACCCACACCAGACCTAATAGCTGGGCCACTCGCTTTCATCTCACTCAATCCCTCCATTTGTCTCATTGTGCGAGAAATTGCTCTATAATAGAACAGAAAGAGCTAAGGCGCGGAGGGGTGCTGGGGGCAGGGGTCACGAAATTTCTATGGGAAGATATCCTGGTCCCAGTGGTGAGTCCAAAACACCCATATCCCAGCAGCAATGTGAGAAGCATTGTCCATTGCTACATTACTCTCCCTTTATCCACACGGGGAACAGACTGTTATCATGCCACAACTTACTTGTTTGCAACACATGCACTGTTTTGTCTCCTGCAGGCACCAGTAACATTGCTGGCGTCTCCTTGGTTAAGTGTTTAGTGCGGCAAGACACCCAATCCCCCTTCACCTCTGAGTAGGAGAGTATGGGTCCCTTAGAGGATGCACCAGCAAGGCCACCTCCTGCACTCTCCTCCCGCTCAGAGACTTGCACCTCACTGACATTTGTGTCCGGAGCTCAAACATGTGAGCACAGCACTGCCATGTCACAACAGCTTGTTCAGGGAGAAATGCCCCAGGGTCACTGACACTTGGAGGAATGTGGGGTCCAGGCATCTGCTCAGCCCCTGACAGGAGGTGTCAGCAATTGGTGACTTCATTGGGGTACACAGCAGAGACAGGAGCAGCAAGCAGCTTCATTGGGTAATGGACAATCTAACACAAAGACTGCAGGAGCACAGCAGTGTCCCCGAACTCCACTGTCTCAGGCATACAAGTGTCCAGCTACCTCCATGGGCATGCTAGTCCAGCAGTCTCAGAGGCTGTAATACCCACAATCCTCTACTCCAGTCCCCTAACCACTGGTGCTCAGCATTGGTGAACAGGGCAAAGAGAGAATTTGAACTAACTGCAAGTGCCTGTACTTCACAAAGAGATAAGGCAGTGTCAAGGGTCATCCAGCAGAGGAGGAACCAATGGCAGGCCCCCAGCAGTCACCAGACAGGACATTCCAGAAATGCTGGGCCCTCTCCCTCCACAGTGCCTGCTCCCTCTCAGCCTTGTGCGAGTTCAAGCTGGGGAGGGTGCGCTTGCCTTTGGGCAAGACACTCTCAGTATGTCTGGGCCCACAAGCCATAAACATCGTCTGTGGTGCCCAACCCAAACTCCAACACCAACTGGGTTCAGGGTAGTGCAGACTCTCTTCACCCTGGCTCAAAACCCAGGACTGCAGTGAGAGATAATGGGAAGGTACATAACTGGCATGGGTGACATGTTACCCATTGATCTAAATCTTCATTTCCCTACTTTTCAACATTCCCCACCCATACTGAGTGATCACACCAGGTATATTAATACACTCACCTCCTATTGAGACTAGGGTTCTACTATCAATTACCATCCCTGCAACCCCCCTCTCAGATTACCCCTTTCCCTTCAATATGCTAACATCTCCCCCACCTGGTATATTGAGTTGTTCCACTTCACCAATGTAGTCCGAGTCTCCAATCTCCATCTCGCCTTAGACTGTTAGTTCAGGATAAGCGTCTTATCAGACTCAAACCATTCTGTTTCTCTCTCCACTGATGTTGCCAGACCTGCTGAGTTTCTCCAGCATTCTTTACATTTGTGTCAGATTTCCAGCCTCTACAGTATTTTGCCTTCTTCCCATTGTTAAGTTTCCAATCTTCTCGTTGACGACGGTGGCCCTGATATCCAGTTCCCCCCTCCCTAACAATCCCCTGACTTTTTGTAGCCAGACCCCCTGGATTGATCATGGCCCACTCTTTGGAGTGACGTAAGTGGACAGCTCCAAACAATGAGTGACCAGGCCTCTAAGTGATAACTGTACAACTCCCAACTAACTCCTCACATCCGAGATAACAAGCATGGGGCTGGATGAACACAGCAGGTCAAGC
>JAHRHZ010000132.1:3275542-3301473 GCA_024137785.1 Ginglymostoma cirratum
TTGAGCTTGAGCTTGAGCTTGAGCTTGAGCTTGAGCTTGAGCTTGAGCTTGAGCTTGAGCTTGAGCTTTGCACATTGCACATTGCACAAATGCTTGGAGCAGCTGCTGCCAAGATGGTGTGGGGTAAGACCACCACCTGAGGTCTTTCTGCTGAAGTTAAATGGGGGTCTGTTCAGTTATCAGACCCTCCTGGTGCCTCAAATGTGTGCAAGTATGATCTTGTACAAGTAAGAAATGCCTTTGGTTTCTTTTTAGATAGAGTCAAATGTCCATGTTTGTTTGTTTCTTCATATGCTACTGTACGGAACCGAACTGCTTCAGTGACTATGTATATATATATATAAAGGTATATTTACGAATAAAGTATATTTTTGAACTAAGAGCAAAGGTCAATCTTATTTGAATAAAGCTCTGCAGAACCTGCCTGATACGAGGCCAGGTCTCCTACCCTGTGGCAGTGGGAGTGGGAATTTGTCATCAGGAAGATGCAGGAACTGGTAACTGTGACTAGAGGGAGAGTATACTCAAGGAAACACAGGAATGGGAGGAAGTAATGAGGGACATGTGGGAACATGAGGCCATAACTAAGAATAAATGCGGGAACAGTGGTTTGTAACAAGCGCGTAACCAAAGAAACACAGGAACTGGAGGACATAACTAATGGCATGCAGGAATGGGGGAGCTGTAACTCCAGGAATAGGAAGGTATGATCAAGGAAACGTAGACAGGGCTATGCGGGAATGCGAGGCTGTAACCCAGGATGAACAGAAACAATCCCTATGGCCTGTATGGGGGATCTTTGGTGCATGATGGGAAGAGTGAGCACAGGCCCGAGCCTACAGGTCCATATGTAATTCAATCAGATTCGAAACATTTTGGGAAGGTGGGTGGCAGTGTCAGGGTGGCAGACAGAATGGGTGAAGTAAAAAAAAAATGATAGCGCTGACAACGTTGCAGGTGAAGGAGGCTTGGCCTGTGTTTAGAGGGAGCTTCGTCCAGAGCATGAATGATGCCATCAGAGCGGCCTGCCATTGGTATTTATACACAGATCAGGTTATAAATCCTCACTCAACTTCATCCACGTTAAAATCAGACCTTCCCACAGCCTCCTGGGTCTGTGTGGATTTGGGATACTTGTGTGGAGACTTTCCTGACATTTTCTTCATTTTATGCTCGCTGGCAGTAATGCGTCCCCTGGGTCAGGCCTCTGCACAGCTTCCCATTAACATTGGTGGATTTCATTGGGATGCTTGTAGCTTCACTCTTTTAACCCAAATACTGAGCTCTGACACACAGGGAGATTCCACAGTGTGATCACTGGGAGCTGGTTTAGAGACACTGAGCTCTGTCGTCCTGCAATTGAACAAATTTGATGCACAAGCAGGGAGTGGTGTTTTCACTGGAATTGTAATTCTGAATAGCAAGCTAATGTGTTTAAAAACCACTGCTGCAGTATGTGAAATTTAAATTCCTAATGCAAAAGATAGTCTAATGGTAACTTAGATGGAAAAGTAAATAAAACTCATACATGACGCATGCAGCTCTGACTCAGTGTACGGATAATGTCTAATCAATTGATTCAGAGATGTTATGACACAGTTCTGGAGCAGGTGGGATTACAGTGTGGATACAGGGCCTATGTCAGGGGTATATATTGGGGTGAGTATAGTGTGGATGCACGGCCTGTATCAGGGGTATGTATTTGGATGGTCTATATCACAGTTATATATTGGGGTTTGTACAGTGTGCATACAGGGCCTGTATCAGGGTTATATATTGGAAAGGGGTCAGTGTGGATACAGGGCCTGTATCAGGCTTCTAGACTGAATAGGGAAAATATAGAACTAGGGGTCATAGTTTAAAAATAAGGGGTTGACCATTTAAGACCGAGATTAGGATTTTCTTTCCCTCAGAGGATTGTGAGACTGAATTTCCGTTTCTCAAAAGGCAGTGGCTGCCGAACCTTTAAACATTTTTATGGTAGAGTTGATAGACACTTGACGACTAAGGGAATGAAAGTTTATCAGGGATGTGCAGGAAAGTAGAGTAGAGGTTCAAATCAGATCAGCCATAATCATACTGAATGGTGGAAAAGGCTCGAGGTGCCAAGTGGCCTACTCTTGTTCATATGTTCGATTGACCATCAGCATGTGGATAGAGGCACTGTATTAGATAAAACTCCTCCCAAAAACTGCTCAAGGAACTGCACATCAGGGTCTGTGTAAATGTTCCACAATGACATGTGGATATACTTCAGTAATTGCTGTTTGATCATCCTCTTCAATGCCTATTGATGTTAAGGAAACTGCATGTGGCTGATTCAATAGAATTAATACAGAGACCTTTGTACACACAAGGTTTTAAACCAAAACCTCAGGTCTCTCAGTGGTAAATGGCTCACCTCAATACGATGTTCTGAGGTTGGAAATCCTCTTTTCAGCTTCAGCTTTGTACGCAACAGACTTGCTCCATCGCTCACTTCAGTAAATTCAGTTAACTCCAGGTAAATGAAGGCCTGGTCCAAACCTGGAAATTAAACTGAACAAATCCATTTCCAACGTGAATGTCTGATCTCTCTTCAATCTCCCTCCACCCATCAGGAAGGTCTGAGATCTGTCTTTCTCCCCTGGCATTCGGGCTCAATTAGACCCCATCTGAGAGTGGTCACTGTCGTATTTCAGGAACACTGCACAGTCCTCACCTCGAAAGCCCACTTAAAGATCCATGCACAACTGGTTATGAGCTGAAGGCCAGGCTGATGTATTTAAGTAAAATGACCACTGTACCTGCACTTGTTTACCGCAAATTATTTTGTTAATTGCTAACTGCAAATAACTTTGATTAAATTTAATTGGAAAGACTTATTAGTCATAATCTCAACAATTTAAAATCAATGCACCCACCACAGGAATGACTAGCAGGATAAACTTTGAGTGTAATTGGAATATACATGCATCTACACCCTATAATGACATTTTAAATTGATGTTGATATGGAACAATGAGGATTCAAAGTTAGCAAGATAGTTTTTTGGGGAGAACATCTGGCCATCATCAAAGGAAGGGTAGGATCGGGGGGTTTGTGGCGATGCACTGTAATTTAGCCAAGGAAGAGGCTGAAGGCTTCTGCTCCCTTCAGGAACCTAAGCAGAGAACTCATGTTCAACATGACCCACAAGGAATCGTGGAAAAGGCATTGGATTTGAGAGGTCTTCCACTGAATTTGTGTGTGAGTGCATGTATCTGCGTGTGTTTGTGTGTGTGTCTGTAAATGTCTCCGTATGTGACAACATGTGAATCTATATATGTGTGTGTGTGCATACTTGTGTTTGTGTGTCCATGCGAATGTGTCTGTGGGTCTATATGTGCATACATCTCTGTAAATGATGCTGTGGTTGTGTGTGTATATGTGTATATTATTATTTATATGTCTATG
Organism: Ginglymostoma cirratum; assembly: GCA_024137785.1. NCBI lineage: Eukaryota > Metazoa > Chordata > Chondrichthyes > Orectolobiformes > Ginglymostomatidae > Ginglymostoma > Ginglymostoma cirratum. Next base: position 3,278,978 of record JAHRHZ010000132.1, read on the forward strand.
TGTCTATGTATATATGTGTATTTGTGTACATGTGCCTTTCATTCATTACCAGATTTCCTGATCCCTGGGGAACCTATACAACTGTTATGTCAGTGGTGGGCAAATTATTGGAAAAGGATCTGAGAGATAGGATTTACGATCACTTGGAAAGGCACAGTTTGATTTGTGATAGTCAGCATGGATTTGTGAGGGGTAGATCATGCCTCACAAACCTTATTGAATTCTTTGAAGAGGTGACCAAACACGTGGATGAAGATAGAGCAGTGGATGTGGTATACATGGATTTAAGTAGGGCGTTTGATAAGGTTCCCCATGGTAGGCTCATGCAGTAGGTAAGGAGGCATGGGATAGGGGGAAATGTGGCAGATTGGATTCAGAATTGGCTGACCCTTAGAAGACAAAGGGTGGTAGTGGACAGAAAATATTCAACATGGTGCTCAGTTACGAATGGTGTACCACAAAGATCTGTTGTGGGTCCTCTTCTATTTGTGATTTTTGTAAATGATTTGGATGAAGGAGTGGAAGGATGGATTAGTAAGTTCGTGGATGACACAAAGGCGGGTCGAGTTGTAGATAGTGCGGAGGGCTGTTCTAGGTTACAAAGGGATATTGATAGGATGCAGAGCTGGGCTGAGAAGTGGCAGATGGAGTTTAACCCTGAAAAGTGTGAGGTGATTCATTTTGGAAGGACAAACTTAAAAGCAGAATACAGGGTTAATGGAAAGATTCTTGGCAGTGTGGAGGAGCAGATGGATCTTGGGGTTCATGTTCACAGTTCCCTGAGAGCTGCCACCCAGGTGGATAGAGTTATTAAGAAGGCATATGGTGTGTTAGCTTTCATTAGTAGAGAGATTGAGTTCAAGAGCCGTGAAGTAATGCTCCAGCTATGCAAAAGCCTGGTTCGGCCACATCTGGAGTATTGTGTCCAGTTCTGATCGTCTCATTACAGGAAAGGTGTGGAGGCGTTGGAAAAGGCGCAGAGGAGATTTACCAGGATGTTGCCTGGAATGGAGGGAAGGTCTTACGAGGAAACGTTGAGAGAGCTAGGGCTTTACTCTTTAGAACGACGAAGGATGAGAGGTGACTTGATAGAGGTGTACAAAATGATCAGAGGTATAGATAGAATAGACAGACAGAGACTTTTTCCTAGGGTGGAGGTAGCTATCACGAGGGGACATAGTTTTAAAGTGAAAGGAGATAGATATAGGGGAGACGTCAGAGGTAGGTTCTTTACTCAGAGAGTGGTAGGTGCGTGGAATGCATTGCCAGAGAGGGTAGTGGAGTCGGCCTCATTAGGGGCATTTAAGCGGCTATTAGACAGGCATATGGATGATAGCATAAGGTAGGGATGGAGGTTAGATAGACCTTAGTTTTAGGGTAAAAGTTCGGTACAACATCGTGGGCCAAAGGGCCTGTACTGTGCTGTACTGTTCTATGTTCTATGTTCTATTTCTGCCAGGCTCAGTTTACACTGGGGCCTGGGTTATGCTGTGTTGGAAATAAGTTCTGATTTTTTATCACTTTTAGCGCCTTCCTGTTTTATGGATGCAATTTGTTATTGCTGCTGAGCTGCCGGCCTGAGAGTAAGGTTGGCTCGTGATGACATTTGACCTCTTCTACTTGGATGCCTGTGGAAAGCAATGGTTTAGTCTGATATCTGTCTCAGTTGATGTGGATGAGGATCAAGGCAGGAGAGGTGCTGTTGTACTGTTTGGTTTTTGACCAACACAGTTTCCAAATGAAATGTAATTCTTCCTTAAAAAAAAGGATATTTAGCAAGCTATTTGCGAAAGAATCCTGTTTTCAGATCTTGTTCCATGTACGTTCATCCCAAATAGGATGTTTTACTGAGTCAGGCACTGTTTCCTGTTTCCTTGAGATTTGACTCAGCCCTTGCCAAAACTCCAAAACCTAGCAGTTAAGCATGGAAAGGGGGAATGGGGGGGTGCAGGGCTGGAGAAAGTCCTTTAGGGAAAGGTTTTGTTGGGATGGAAAACCATTCCAGTTTCCCTAGATGTAGCTTTTCTACAGAGAAAGTCACAATGTACACACACTCCTGCACACGCTCATTAGTACAAGCCAGTTTTAACAGCCCCAAACTACACAGTGTGGTGGGCTCAGCTGGTCGCAGTTCATTCGGTCGCAATCTTGCTGCTGACTCTTGGGTTTCTGAATTCAATCTCACTCTGGAGAGCTGAACACAGAACATAGGCTGTTGCCAGGGTGCAGTGCTGAGGCAGTATAGCACTGTCGGTGATGGTCTTTGTCTGGAAGAAATGTATGTGTTCCCAGTTAGAACACTCTTCGGGTCAGCATGGGAACCCCCACCCCGCCGCACCCCCCCTCCCCACCACGGTGTCCTGATCCCAGTTATCCCTCAATCCACATCTGTGAAGCACGCCAGTGTCTTCCTGTGAGATCTTGCGCCCAAATCGCGGAGTTCTTTGGAGTGTGCAGAATCCAGATCCCACTGCTCTTTGTGAGCGAGTAGAGTTTTAATCACAGCAGATATTTTCAAATCAGAGATGTCATCACAAACCCCTAGAGCAGGTGAGACTTGAACCTGGGCCTCCTGGCTCAGAAGTAAGAACATTACCATGGAACCTTAGCAACCCCCAAAGAAATATTCTTAATCGACCTGGTTGAATATGTGATGGCACATTTCCAGAATAAGTGGAACTTGAATGCAGACCTTCTCATCTTAGAAGTAGGGACACTACCACAGAACCACAAGATCCCCTACTTCTTTAGAGACAGGTAGTTCCAGTCAACTTGTGCAGAGATCTTATTACACACCTCTGGGGGAGTGAACACAAGCCTCCTGGCCCAGAGATGGGAAAATACCACCGCACATCAAGGGCCCACTCCCAAATTGGGGTTCTTAAACCACCCGGGCAATTTCCATGTTCATCTGTACACAGGATGTCCAGAAGATTCTGACACACATTTCCCAACTTACGTTGAGTCATATAGTGATACAGCACGGAAACAGACCCTTTGATCCAATTCATCTACATGAACCACATATCCCAATCTGACCTACTGTCATTTGCCAGCATTTCACCCATGTTCCTCTAAACCCTATCCATGTACTCATCCAAATACCTTTTAAATGTTGTAATTGTACCAGCCTCCACCACTTCTTCTGGCAGCTCATTTGATACACAGACCACCCTCTGTGTGTAAAAGTTGCCCCTTAGGTCCCTTCTAAATCTTTCCCCTCTCACCTTAAACCTGTGCCCTCTAATTTCAGACTCCCCCACCCTAGGAAAAAAAGCCTTGGCTATTCGACCTATCCATGCCCTTCATGATTTTATAAACCTCTATAAGGTCACACTTCACCCAATGCTCCAGGTAAGATAATCCCAGTCTATTCAGCCTCTTCCTGCAGCTCAAACCCTCCAACCCTGGCCACATCCTTGTAAATCTTTTCTGAACCCTCTCAAGTTTCACAACATCCTTCCTATAGCAGGGTGACCAGAATTATGTGCCATAATCTAGAAGTGGCCTCACCATTGTCCTGGACAGTCACAACATGCTATCCCAACTCCAACACTTAATGTTCTTCATATCCCGTCTTCAATGATACAGAGACCGGAAGGTTTGGGTAAAACTGGTAAAGCTCACTGCAGAAGATTTTGATTGCCTATAAAATGCTTTGGAGCACATCTGAGTTTGTGAAACGCTCTGTACAAATAGGGGGCCTCAATTAGTCTGTTTAGCAAGGGAAAGGCTGTGAGAGTTTGCTGATCTTACTGCATGGTGTGTAGTGGCTACAGGATCCAACAGAGACAAGAGGAGTTAAACTAAAAGTCAGATCTTTTGCAGAATTCAGTCAGAAGCAAATTTCAGTCTGTGATGAGGATGTTGGGTTTGGAACTGATGTCTGACTGTGTTTGAAGATTGTTGCATGAGTCACCGGGTCATAGGTCCAGAGAACAATGTCCCAACTAATCCAAGAACTTTGTCTCCAACCATTCTGTGGTACACTTACTGCTGGAAGTGGAAGGTTCAGTTTGACAACAGACTGAGAGGAACAGGAAAAGCACTGGGACCCCAGGGAATTACTTGAGAAAAAGAAAAATCAAAATCATGACTGTAAGGAAAACGCATGAAAAATCTGAGTGTATTGAAAATTCTTAAAATGAAAGCAATTGTGAGGTAAGAGTTTGTAGGACTACAGGAAGGAGGCAAGAGAATGAAGTCATGGTACAGTTTCAGCAAACTGCATGACAGAATGGTCTCAAGTGGCTGAATGGCTTCTTCCTCGCACACATAACTGTGGGCTGGGAAACCGTTACTCATCTGTATAAATTGGTTACTTACTGGACAAATCCCGGGGCTGTGGAGAGGCACATCATTTGAATTTGCACAAAGAGACCATTGTCCAAGGTGGTGTTGGACTGAACTATTGGGGTGCTTGCTGACATTCAGGAGGCAGCTTTTCGCAGTAAAGTGAGTGTGAATGTCAGCTTGAGGGGTGGTCCACTCACTACTGCAGCACATCCTGTCTCATTTAAACTTCTAATATTCTTACAGGGCTCAACAGAGTAGATGCTGAAAGGATGTTTCCCCTGCCCTGGGAGGGTATGAAAGGGGGGCAGACACAGTCTCGGGATAAGGGACTGAGATGAGGAATTTCTTTAATGAGAGGGCTGGCGCATCTTAGAAGCTTCTGCTGTAGTGGGCTGGGGTAACTCAATCTCTATAAACTCAAAAAACCCAAAGAAGCGCGGACACTGGAAATCAGAAATTGCTGGAGGAACACAGCAGGTCTGCGGAGAGGAAGCAGAGTTTACGGTTTGGGTCCAATGACCCTGTATAATCTTAAAACTGATTTCTCAATGCTGTGGGGGATGGTGTGGGAAAATGAGGTTGTGTTGAAAGACCAGCTATGATCTAGAATGGCATAGCAGGCTTGAAGGGCTGAGTGGCCTGCTCCTATATTCCTATTGACCTGTGTCAGCAGTGACTCAGTGGGTTGGCAACACTCTTGCAATACTGAAACAGAAGGATGTTGGTCCAAAATCCTGTTTCTGAGTTTTGGAACAGAGACCACCAGTGGAGTACTGCACTGTCAGAGGCACTGATTTTCAAATGTGATGGTAAACCCAGGACTATATCCTTTCTTCTCCCTCTCGTCCTGCTGCTTAGTTATGTCTAATTATCTGCTCCTTCGCCATCTGTGGGAGCTTCATGACCATTCTAAGCATTGTTGAGACACGGTGAAAGTCACGAAAGACAAATCTAAGTCTTTCTTTTTTACTGACTGGGGAATTATTTCTTTTGACAATCAGTCCTCTCAGCCCGACTCGCGGTTAACATGTCGACACAGTCAAAGGCTCAGGGGAACTTGCAGATCGCAGAGAGTTGCCGATTGAGTGTGTGCACGGCAATGCTCCACAGCCAGAGACTCAATGTTCACACAGCAGCACAACAGCGTGTGTGAAAAGGGGATTCTCTTCAGCTCTTATATACCTGGGTTATTTTTAACCAAGGGCTCCCTGCTCATTAGTGCGTTTCCTCTATTTTTCTCAGCTCAGGAAGCTGACTTGGGCCTGTTTCCTGCTCACACATAACAGACGCTGAAAGAATCTCTGAGAAGCACCAGTCTGAGGCAGCTCAGCCCTGGAAAGTAACCTTGGCAACGTTACAAAGTTGACAAAAAAGAAGGTGAAAAAAAAAGAAGCGATTGAAGGGATGGAAAGTTTCCCAATCCCTGTCAAGAGGTCTGAAATATTATTAAGGCAATTTCTTGGTATAATTAGCACTTAAAGGCTGGACAGAATATTCCGCCTGACCACCATAAAGAAAGCTCCAGCACTGCCAGAGGGGGCACATCAAGGGAACTGTAGCGACAGTGTGATCGCCAACTTGGGAACCTTCTCATGTCCCCGAAAAATTCCTCAAATTATCGTGTTGAGTGCCAAGAACATTTATCTTGTGTTCAAATTGAAACCTGATTTAAAGTCATGTTTAGTCATTGGGGTAGAGCGTCGCTGGTAGGTGTCGGCTAAAATATCCTCCATAAAAGGCCAAGTTAATTGATGGGTCACACACATTCACACACACATACACATACACACACACACACACATACACACAGACACACACACACTCAGTCACACACACACACAGACACAGACACAGACACAGACACACACACACACAGACACACACACATACACATACACATTGACACACAAACATACACACATACACACAGACTCACATACATACACACAGACACAGACACATAAATACATACACGCAGACACACACATAGACACACAGACACAGACACACACACGCACACACACACACTCCCACACTCATTCTCAAACACACTCACACTCGCATACAGACACAGACACATGCCTGTTTAAACACAGTCAGCTGTGAAAATAATGTCAGCAAGCCCAGAACACAGCTTCTTTCAGCTACACTTGAAGGCTTTTATAGCCCTGATGTTGCCTTGGCTGTTTTCATTGTATCTGAACACTTCATACAGAGAGGGACAAGCAGCTCTAATTGAGGGGAAGAGGTTGGCAACAGTCAGACAAAATGATTCTAATCATGAAAGTACAAGTTTAAACTCTGTCCACATAGCCTGAAAATTCTAACCCTTCCTTTCTCATGCTCGCTTGGACCTTTATAGTGTCACCTGGGACAGCATCATACTCAGACAGGTTGCAGCAAACTGCAACAAGAACTTATATGTTTAAAGCACCTTTAACACCCTGAGGAGCTTCGCAGAGATGTAAGGAGATATTTGGACAAATGACAAGGAGCTCGGTAAAAGCAGGACCTTAAAGGAGAGAGGGAGGTGAATAGGGTTAGGGCAGAAATTCAGACTCAAGGGTCCAGGTAGGTGTCGGTTGGATGTCTTTTGGAGAAGAGATGAAAATTAGGAACATGTGAAGGGCTAGAATGGGAGGATCCCAGAGATCTCAGAGAACAGTAGGAATGATAGATGTTATATAGATAAGAAGCACAGAGACCACTGAAGAGATAACAAGGTGTGGAGCTGGATGAACACAGTAGGCCAAGCAGCATCACAGGAGCAGGAAAGCTTGACGTTTCGGGCCTAGACCCTTCTTGGAGACAGAAGATGATATTTTTAAATGGATGCATTGTTGAACCAGGAACTGATACCAGCAAATGAGTACAGAAATGGTGGGTGAATGAGATTCATAGAGACATAGACTCACAGAGTCATACAGCAAAGAAACAGATACTTCTGTCCAACTAGTCCGTGCCGAACATAATCCCAAAGTAAATTAGACCCACCTGCCTGCTCCTGGCCTATATCCCTCCAAACCTATTTTTCATGTACTCATCCAAAAGTCTTTTAAATATTGTAACTGTACCTGTATCCAAGATTCGGTACGAGTCAGGATGCAAACAGTAGAACTGAAGTTTACGTCATGGATGGTCCATTATCTGTCGCTTTCATGGTATCTCCACAACCTGTCTCTGCTGATCAAAGGATAAATTTAATTTAAAGATGTTAGATTTTAGATGTTCAGACCATTAATGTTATCAACAATGAGGCTAAGTGAATCAATTTAACTCCTGGGAGTTTTCCTTAGTTAAGGGGACCTAGAATTTTCAATATTTCCCCCAAATATGCCTGTGTGATTGGAAACACCATGGAAATGATGTTGTGTAGCAGTGAAGCCTCAAGTTTTTCAAGTGATAGGGGCATTTCCAGACAGAAAATGGGATACGCCATCCACCTATCACCCTGTTAGGGGTGAGGAAGGCTGTATTATTTGTAAGCATACCAATATCATTTGGAAGCAGATGAAAGTGAAGACTTTTCTTCAAAAATAAAGGTCAGAGAGTCATTCTGGAACAGTGATTACATCCAGAATCTGTCTGAAATTAGGTGACTACCTGCGTTGTTAGTGGAAATATGTTTATACTGCTGGGTTTACAATAGCCATGGTAATCATTTTAAGTCGTTAGCTTTATCTTCAGTTCAGAAGGATCTAGGATTGAGCTTGTTTTAAATCCAGTTCACAGAGGACCAGAGTTGAATTTAGAAACAAGTTTAGTTTCTCTCCTAGAAGGACTTCAGGATAGTTCAGGGATCCAGTCACCTCAGCAGAAGGGTCTAGTTGAGGAACTTCCAAATAGGGAGATATTGGCTACAAACCTGTAGGTTTAGAACTGAGAAAGTTTAGACCCACAGAATTGTGAAAAATTCACACTGACAGATTTGGAAAGGTGTCATATAATTGCCTTAAGAGTCTACAGAAGAAACTGTAAGGATTCAGTTTGGTGGAAGCTAAGGAATTGAGATAGGGGTGTAATTTCTCTCAACTTGATTCTCTGTAATAGATGGTGTAGGGCTTTTAGATCTTGATAAATATTTTCTATTTTAAGTCAGTATTTTTTTTTTCTCTTCTTTTGTGCAATAAACTTCTGTTGTGAAAGAAAGTCTGCAGCCTCATATGAATACATCTCAGTGGCTGACAGCCATGTTAACTGGTTAAACAGAAAAAAGACCTTTCAAGAAAGATTTCATGCTGGGATCTGACTTATCCCATAATACCATCAGCTGGGATCATACAATGATGACACAAAATGGAGGTGCTGACTAATCATAGCACTCAGTCTGTAACCAGTGAATTTAGAGCAGACCTAGATGTGAGGTGAGGAAAACCCTAAGTGATGGAAGGTTTTAGGAATTTGGAGCTCCAATGTTACCTGCCTTCCTAAGCCTGTAATGCATTCACCAGATATCGTGCCTCAAATTGCCAATATTGTGCATTTTATTTTAAGCCATTGCTGGGGCCATTGGAAATAGCAACAAGATTAGGTCACTCGGCCCCTCGGGCCTTCTCTACCGTTTAATAGGATCATGGCTGATTCCTCACATCCACATTCCTGCTTTCCCCACATAACCTTTGACCTCCTGACTGAACAAGAATCTATCTACCTCAGCCTTAATGATACACAAGGTCACTTTTGGAATACTGTGTTCAATTCTGGTTTCCCTGCTTCAGGAAAGATGCTGTTCAACTTGCTAGAGTGCAGAAAAGATTTACAACGATGTTGCTGGGACTGGAGGGTTTGAGTTATAAGGAGAGGTTGAATAAACTGGGAATGTTGGAGGCTGAGGGGTGATCTTACAAATGATTATAAAATGATGAGGGACATGTATAGGGAAAGGGAAACCAAAACTAGAAGGCATAGGGTTAAGGTGAGAGGGAAAGATATAAAAAGGACCTGAGAGATAATATTTTCACACAGAGGGTGGTGTGGATATGGAACGAGCTGCCAGAGTGAGTGGTGGAGGCTGGTACAATTACCACATTTAAAGGGCATCAAGGTGAATACATGAATAGGAAGGGTTTAGGGGGAAATGAGCCAAATGCTGGCAAATGGGGCTAGATTAATTTAGGATATCCGGTCGGCACAGATGAGTTGGATGGAAGGGTCTGTTGCCATACTGAATGACCCTATGACTTCATAAGTTCTCTGCCCCCACAGAATTTCAAAGACTCACAACCTTCTGAAAAAAAGAAATTCCTCCTCATCTCAGTCTTAAATTGGTGCCCCTTTACTCTGAGACTATGCTGTCTGGTCCTAGACTCTCCCACAAAGGTAAACATTCCCTCAGCATTTACCCTGTCAAGCCCTTTAAGAATCCTGTATGTTTCAAAGACATCACCTCTCATTCTTCTAAATTCCAGTGAGTAGAGCCCCAACCTGCTTAACCTTTACTCAGAAGAAATTCCTTCCATATTGGGAATCATATCAGAGAACACTTTTATTTAATCATTCACAGGAGGGCAGTTAAGAGTCAACCACATTGCTGTGGGTCTGGAGTCACATGTAGGCCAGACCAGGTAAGGATGGTCGTTTCCTTCCCGAAAGGACATTTGTGAACCAGGTGGGATATTTCCAACAATCGACAATGGATTCATTGTCATCACGAGATTCTTAATTCCAGATATTTATTGAATTCAAATTATTGAATTTCAATTCAAACCTGCCGTGGGAATCAAACCCAGGTACCCTGGGTTATCTGGATTTCTGGGTTAACAGTCTAGTGATAATACCACCAGGCCATCGCACCCCCCCACCCCCTTATATAAAGACCTATTCAGTGTTAATACGTAGAAACATAGGCCTGCTGTTGATTCTAAAGAAGAGCTGAAAGCCATATTTCCTGACTGTATATCCCAGTTTACTTTCCCCTGTCCACTATTGTTTCACTGCTTGTCTTCCTGTTTAGCCCTGGTCAACACAAGGAACTCTAGATCATTTAACAATGGAAAGGCCTCTGTGTGCTTGATGTTTGAAGGGAGAAATTGAGTGAAGAAGAATGGTGGTAGCCTGATCAGATGAAAAGGTAGAGCTGTTGCAAATTTCGGTCTGTAATGCACTGTAATTCCATGCACTTTTACCACAAACTAATCCACAATCAATGCTTGCAACTGCTACTGCTCAATGGATTGAAGCAAGGTGTTTGGAGGGCTAAACAGGACTGCGAAATCACCTTGGCAAACAGGATTAAGGAAAATCGCAAGGCTTTTCATACATATGTAAGAAGGTAGCCAGAGAAAGCGTAGGTCCACTCAAGGACAAATGAGGAGATGTATCCCTAATGAAAGCTTTGCATCAGTATTCACCAAGGAGAAGGACATGGTGGACGGTGAGTCTCGAGATTTGACTTGACTTGACTTGATTTTTTACTGTCACATGCGCCAAGGTACAGTGAAAAGTGTTGTCTGATGTGCTTTACAGACAGATCGCACCATACAGGTGCATCAGGGTAACAGAACAGCGTGGAAGAAACTGTGTTACAGCAGTCAAGAAAATGCAGAGAGAGATCAACATTAACATTAAAGAGGTCCATTCAAAAGTCTGATATCAGCGGGGAAGAAGCTGTTCTTGAATCTGTTTGTATGTGTACACAAACTTTTGTATCTTCTGGCCGATGGAAGAGAGTATAACAGGTGTGGGGGTGGGGTTTCTTTGATGATGTTGGTTGCCTTCCCAAGGCAGTGGGAGGTATAGATGGAGTCAATGGATGGAAAGCTGGTTTGTGTGATGGATTGGGCTGTGTTTATATCTCTCTGCAGCTTCTTGGGTGGAGCAGTTGCCATACCGCGCTGTGAGGCATCAGAGAGAGGGGTATGTTGATATTCTGAGGCATGTTGCTACAAGAAAGGAGGAGGTGTGGGTGTTTTGAAAAATGTTAAGGTAGACAAGGCCTGATGGGATCTATCCCAGAATATTGAGGGAGGAAAATGTCAGACCTTGTACGAAATCTTTGTATCCTAGAGGACTGGAAAATAGCCAACATGTTCTTATGTTTAAGAATAACGGGGATAATCCAGGAAATTAGAGGCTGGTGAACTGTACATCAATATTGGGGAAATTATTAGAGAAGATTCTTAGGGATAGGATTTACCTGCATTTGGAAAAATATGGACTTACTGGTGATAGGCAGCATGGCTTTGTAAGGGGGAGGTTTTGTCTCATAAACTTGATTGAATTTTCTGAGGAACTGACAAGGATGATTGATGAGGGCAGGATGGTGGATGTTCTCTACATGGACTTTAGAAAGGCCTTTGACAAGGTCTTTCATGGCAGGCTGATATAAAAGGTGAAGTCACTAGGGATCTACGGTGAGCTGGTAAAATGGATACAGAGCTGGCTTAGTCATAGAAGACAGAGGGTAGCAATGGAAGGATTCTTTTCTCACTGGAGATCTGTGACCAGTGGTGTTCCACAGGGATCAGTGCTGGGACTTGTGTAGTTTGTTATATATATGTATATATATATATATATATATATATATACAGAAATGATTTGGAGGAGAACGTAGGTGGCCTGATTAATAAGGCTGTGGACGACACAAAGATTGGGGGAGCTGTGGATGGTGAGGAGGATTGCCAGAGGATACGACAGGATATAGACAGGCTGGAGACTTGGGTGGAGAAATGGCAGATGGAATTTAATTCAGGCAAATGTGAGGTGATGCATTTTGGAAGGTCTAATGCAGAAGGGAAGTACACAATAAATGGCAGATCCCTAAGAAGCATCAACATACAGAAGGATCTAAGTGTATAGGTCCACAGTTCTCTGAAATTGGCAACACAACTGGATAAGGTGGTCAAGAAAGCAAATGACATGCTTGCCTTCATCAATCAGGACATAGTACAGAAAGATTATCAAGTCAAATTGCAGCTGTATAGGACTTTTGTCAGGCCACATTTGGAATATTGTATACAATTCTGGTTGCAACATTACCAGAAGGATGTGAAGGCTTGGAGAGGGTACGGAAACAATTTACCAGGATGTTGACTGATTAGGAGGATACTAACTATGAGGAGAGGGTGGACAAACTTGGTTTTTATTTGAATGTCGGAGGCTGAGGGGGCAACCTTATGGAGGTTTACACGTTTCTGAGAGGCGTGGATGGAATTGTTTATCGGAATCTTTTTCTCTGGGTAGAAATGTCAATTACTAGGGGACATAGGTTTAAGGTAAAAGGGGGAAAGTTTAAATGAGATGTAAGAGGCAAGTTTCTTACACAGAGTGTGACTGGAATGCACTGCCAAAGTAGTGAATACAATAACAATGTTTAAGAAGCATCTTGAAAGATATACGACTCAGCACAGATTAGAAGGATACGCACCATATGGAGGCAAAAGGTTTCTAGTTTAGAAAGATGTCATGTGTCAACACAGGCTCAGTGGGCTGAAGGGCCTGTCCTTGTGCTGTGCTCTACTGTTCTTTGTTCTTTGAAAAGAGGTCAGCCCCAATTGACATTCTAATTGGTGTATGACCTTAATATCAACACCCAATCTGATTGGTGCATAACCGAAGAATCTACATCTTGTCTGATTGGTCTATGACCGCAATAGCTCCACCCAGTCTGATTGGTGTAGAATCCCAATATCTATACCCAGTTCTGATTGGTGTATGACCCCAATATTTGCACCCAATCAGATGGGTCTGATCATGAATTCTACGAATTCAGTGGTGTGAGAATTTGATGTAACCCATTATTAATTTCAAAGAACAAAGAAAAGAACAAAGAAAATTACAGAACAGGAACAGGCCCTTTGGCCCTCCAGGTCTGCGCCGATCCAGCTCCTCTATTTAAACCTGTCACCTATTTTCCAAGGATCTGTATCCCTCTGCTCCCTGCCCATTCATGTATCAGTCCAGATACATCTTAAATGACGTTATCGTGCCCGCCTCTACCACCTCCGCTGGCAACGCGTTCCAGGCATCCACCACCCTCTGCGTAAAGAACTTTCCATGCATATCTCCCTTAAACTTTCCTCCTCTCACCTTGAAATCGTGACACCTAGTAATTGAGTCCCCCACTCTGGGAAAAAGCTTCTTGCTATCCACCCTGTCTATACCTCTCATGATTTTGTAGACCTCAATCAGGTCCCCCTCAACTGCCATCTTTCTAATGTAAATAATCCTAAACTACTCAACCTTTCTTCATAGCTAGCGCCCTCCATACCAGGCAACATTCTGGTGAACCTCCTCTGCACCCTCTCCAAAGCATCCACATCCTTTTGGTAATGTGGCGACCAGAACTGTATGCAGTACTCCAAATGTGGTCGAACCAAAGTCCTATACAACTGCAACATGACCTGCCAACTCTTGTACTCAATACCCCGTCTGATAAATGAAGGCATGCCGTATGCCTTCTTGACCACTCTATCGACCTGCGTTGCCACCTTCAGAGTACAATGGACCTGAACACCCAGATCTCTCTGCGCATCAATTTTCCCCAGGGCTTTTCCATTTACCGTATAGTTTGGTCTTGAATTGGATCTTCCAAAATGCATCACTTCGCATTTGCCTGGATTGAACTCCATCTGCCATTCCTCCGCCCAACTCTCCAATCTATCTACATTCTGCTGCATTCTCTGACAGTCCCCTTCACTACCTGCTACTCCACCAATCTTCGTGTCATCTGCAAACTTGCTAATCAGACCACCTATACCTTCCTCCAGATCATTTATGTATATCACAAACAACAGTGGTCCCAAGACGGATCACTGTGGAACACCACTGGTCACAGTTCCCCATTTTGAGAAACTCCCTTCCACTACAGCTCTCTGTCTCCTGTTGCCCAGTCAGTTCTCTATCCATCTAGCTATCACACCCTAGACCCCATGCAACTTCAATTCCTTGGAATTAAGTTCAAAACAGCACAAGAATTCCACGCATAGACTTATGTCCTTCTACATAAATTTACAATTCTGATTTTGTGGGGTCTGTGGCTCACCATACCAACAGGTTCTCTGCTTTCCACTCTGTAATTTGCAATAATGATGAGGGGAAATACCATAAAAACAGGTCAGAGTTTAGCTGAGAAATCAGAACTTTTGTTCCACCAAAGCAAATCTAGCACACATTGTTTATCCAGCAGGTGACATGAGAATCCCCCTCGTCCTCACGTACCACCCCACCAACCTCCGGATCCAACGCATCATCCTCCGACACTTCCGCCATCTGCAATCAGACCCCACCGCCAAAGACATTTTTCACTCCCCACCCTTATCTGCTTTCCGGAGGGACCACTCTCTCCGTGACTCCCTTGTCCGCTCCACACTCCCCTCCAGCCCCACCACACCCAGCACTTTTCCCTGCAACCGCAGGAAGTGCTACACCTGCCCCCACACCTCCTCCCTCACCCCAATCCCAGGCCCCAAGAAGACTTTCCACATCAGGCAGATGTTCACCTGCACATCTGCCAATGTGGTATACTGCATCCGCTGTTCCCGTTGTGGCCTCCTCTACATCGGGGAAACCAAGCGGAGGCTTGGGGACCGCTTTGCAGAACACCTGCGCTCAGTCCGCAACTAATAACTGCACCTCCCAGTCGCGAACTATTTCAACACCCCCTCCCATTCTTCAGACGACATGTCCATTCTGGGCCTCCTGCAATGCCACAGTGATGCCACCCGAAGGCTGCAGGAACAGCAAATCATATTCAGCCTGGGAACCCTGCAGGCCAATGGCATCAATGTGGATTTCACAAGCTTCAAAATCTCCCCTCCCCCAACCGCATCCCAAAACCAGCCCAGCTCGTCCCCGCCTCCCTATCCTGTTTTTCCTCTCACCTATCCCCTCTTCCCACCTCAAGCCCCACCCCCATCTCCTATCTACTAACATCATCCCGCCCCCTTGACCTGTCCGTCCTCCCTGGACTGGCCTATCTCCTCCCTACCCCCCTACCTACACTCACCTTTACTGGCTCCACCCCCGCCTCTTCGACTTGTCTGCCTCCTCTCCACCTATCCTCTCCTCTATCCATCTTCTATCCGCCTTCCCCTCTCTCCCTATTTATTTCAGAACCCTCTTGCCCTCCCCCATTTCTGATGAAGGGTCTAGGCCCGAAACGTCAAGTTTTCCTGCTCCTATGATGCTGCTTGGCCTGCTGTGTTCATCCAGCCCCACGCCTTGTTATCTCGGATTCTCCAGCATCTGCAGTACCTTTTATCTCTGTTTTTGCATTGTTGGATTTGAAAATGTAGACTGACTGTTACATCCCATGGCCTTTGCTGTTCTTCTCTCATGTTCCCTGAAGGGTGATTTCTTTTGTGGAATCACCCCTTCTCTCAGACATGAAGCTCTCTCCAAGTAAGTAAGGATAACTTGGTCTTCTCTGTGAGGACTCAAATCTAAGAATAAACCTGTGTTTCTGCAGCACCTTACATGCTGTCGGGACATCCCAAAGCACTTTAGAACCAGCAAAATGCTTATCTGCCATCGTTGTAATGCAAGAAATGCAGTTGCCGATTTGTACACAGCAGGATCCCACAAATGCCAATGATCTAAATGATTAACCATTTTGCTTTCGGTCTTGACTGAGGGATGTGCTGGCTGGGAAATCAGTAAAACTGCACTGCAGTTCCTTAACTAGTGCCGTGAGACCTTGTAGGGCCATGTGAGAGAATGGATAGAGCTTTGCTTTAACACTTTATCTGGAAGACAGGATGTGGAGGTGCTGGTGTTGGACTGGGATGGGCAAGGTCAAAAATCACACAACACCAGGTTATGGTCTAACAGGTTTATTTGAAAACACAAGCTTTCAGAGTCTCGCTCCTTCTTCAGGTGTCAGTGATACAGTGGCATCAGACACTGAATTTATAAGCAAAAGATCAAAGGGTCATAGAACTGAAGCTAGTGTATTGAACAAACCTAAAATGGCTGTGAAATTTTTAATCAGTTAGAAAGGATTAATCTGCACATCCCTGAATTTCTTTCAAGTCACTGCTCTGAGATAACTAGTTTTATCAGTATATCAGAGGTGCATTTTAGGTGTGAGGCCTTTGTTTAGAATCTGGCTGCGTAATAACTTGGAATCAGACTGGTTTCCTTTCCAAGGTAGGAATTTAGAAAATGTCACATTGACTGTCTACAAATTGTGTGCTTTTTGAACAAAATAGAATGTATCTGCAATTACAAATCAGTA
Source organism: Ginglymostoma cirratum (assembly GCA_024137785.1). Lineage (NCBI taxonomy): Eukaryota > Metazoa > Chordata > Chondrichthyes > Orectolobiformes > Ginglymostomatidae > Ginglymostoma > Ginglymostoma cirratum. The sequence continues at coordinate 3,295,449 of JAHRHZ010000132.1, forward strand.
AATGCGAATTCACCCATAGATTTGTGTGTGTGTGTGTGTGTGTGTGTGTGTGTGTGCGCGCGCGTGTGAGAGAATGTGTGTGTGAGTGCGTGTCTGCATAACAGAAGGTCTGTGTGAGTGTATGAGAGAGTGTGTGTGTGTGTGTGTGTGTGTGTGTTTTGTGTTTGTGAGTGTGTGTGTGTGTGTGTGTGAGAGAGAGAGTGTACAATATGGTGGTGTCACCTGTAGTGCAACATGAACCCAAGGTCCCGGTTGAGGCCGCCCTCATGGGGACCAAACCTGGCTACCAGCCTCTGCTCGGTGATTCTGCGTTGTTGTGTATCCCAAAGTCCACCTTGGAGGATGTTTACCCGAAGGCCCGAGGCTGAATGTCCTTGACCGCTGAAGTGTTCCCCCACTGGGAGGGAACATCCTGTACGGCGATTGTTGCGCGGTGTCCATTCAGTCGTTGTCGTAGTGTCTGCATGGTTTCATCAATATACCATGTCTCGGGGCATCCTTGCCTGCAGCGTACGAGATAGACAGCATTGGCCGAGTCACATGAGTATCGGCCGTGTATGTGGTGGGTGGTGTTCCCACGTCTGATGGTAGTGTCCATATCGAAGATCTGACACGTCTTGCAGAGGTGACCATGACAGGCTTGTATAGTGTTGTGGTCGATGCAAATTGGAGCCAGCGAGGGAGATAGGCAACGCAACAACTTTTGATTCAGCTGCTGAAACAAGAGCAATAATTAGAACATTGAAGGAAGTAGCTATATGCAGAGTGGTGGTGAACTTTTAGAACCCAAGATTCTAGAAAGTTTCATGCAGACTGGAAAGTAACAAATAAAACACAATTATTTAAAAAGAAGGCGAGAGGGAGAATGGAGATCTACATCCTCTTAGTTGGACTTTAAGAGGAAAAATGTTAGAATCTATTGCATAGGATGATTGTGATAACTGGGCATTTTGAGAAGAATTGGGAACATTGGGAAGAGTCAGCATGATTTTATGAAAGGGAAATCATTCTCGACAAACATGTTGAAATGTTTTGAAGATATTGCAACAAAACACGGATAATGGAGAACCAGTGGATATGGTGTTTGTGGATTCTCAGAAGAACTTTGATTTGGTCCCACACAGGATTATCATGAATAAAATTATAGCACATGGGATGGGGGTAACTAATGGATTGAGAATTAGTTTACAAGCAGAAAGCAGAGAGTGGGAATAAATAGGTCATTCTCAGATAGGCACGACTATAGGTGAAACGGCGGCTCAGTGGTTAGCACTGTGGCCTTACAGTTCAGGGACCCAGGTTCAATTCCAGCCTTGGGTGACTGTCTGTGAGAAGTTTGCACATTCTCCCCGTGTCTGCATGGGTTTCCTCCCAGAGTCCAAAGATATATGGTTTAGGTGGATAGGCCATGCTAAATTCCCCATAGATTCCAGGGATGTGAAGATTAGGTGGATTAACTATGAAAATGTGGGGGTTACAGGGACAGGATAGGGAAATAGATCTACCTGGAATGCCCTTCAGAGGGTTGATGTGGACTTGATGGGCTGAATGGCCTGCTTCAACACTGGAGGGATTCTATGATTCTAGTGAGGTACCATGAGAATCGGTACTTGGGCCCCAACTGATCACAACCTACATCAATGATTTAGATTTGGAAACCAGTTACAATATTCTGATTTCACTTACAACACAAAACCAGATGGGAATGTAAGTTGTGAGGAGGATTGATGAGGCTTCAAGGGGTCATGGGCAGACAATGTGAATGGGCATGAACATGGCAGATGGAAAATAATGTGGTAGCATTTTGGTAGCAAAAACAGAAAGACCAACTATTTCTTAAATGGTGAGAGGTTGGGGAAGTGTTGATGCCTAGAGGACAAGAATATCTTTATTCATAGGTCACCAAAACCTTGCATACAAGTGTAACATTCAAGAAGGAAGGCAAATAGCACATTGGCTTTTGTTATAAGGAATTTGAGTACAGAGGATGTCTTTTTGATATTGTATAGAGCATTGTGGAGACTGGAGTACTGTGTGTTGTCTGGTCCACTTAGCTAAAGAAAGATACACTTGCCATAAAAGGTGTACAACATATCATAATGGTGCAACTAGACCATCCATGGACTCTATTTACACGGCTTACTGCCACAGAAAGGCGGCCAACGTCATCGAAGACCCATCACACCTGGTAATGATTTCCTACAGCCTCTACTGTCAGGCAGAAGATACAGAAGCCTGAACACACGCACCAGCAGGTTCAAGAAAAGCTTCTTTCCGGCCGTAATCAGACTGTTGAATGGACTCTCGCCTCAAACAATGTAAACTGCAATGTAACCTGTATGGCTCTAAGTCTTTCTGATCTGCATATCCTTTGCTTGCTGTGATCTGCCTGTACCGCTTGTAAACAAAACTTTTCACTGTATTTCAGTACACATGACAATAAAATCAATCAATAATCAGAATGTATCATCAGATACAGAAAGTTGAAGAAGGCATTTGGTACGCTTGCCTTTATTGGCCAGTGCCTTGAGTATAGGAGTTGGGAGGTCATTTTGCAGCTGTACAGGACATTAATTAGGCCACTTTTGGAATACTGTGTTCAATTCTGTTCTCCCTGCTTTCCGAAGGATGTTGTGAAGCTTGAAAGAAAAAATTGACAAGGATATTGCCAGGGTTGGAGGGTGTTGAGTTATAGGGAGAACTGAATAGGCTGGGGCTATTTTCACTGGAAGGTTGGAGGCTGAGGGATACCTTTATATAGGTTTATAAAATCACGACGGGCATAGATGAGATGAATAGCTTTCTCGAGTGTGGAATCCAAAACTAGAGGACATATTTTTAAGCTGAGGGGGAAAAGATTTAAAAGGGGCCTAAGGGGCAACTATTTCACGCAGAGGGTGGTGCATGTATGGAATGAGCTGCCAGAGGAAGTGGTGGAGGATGGTACAATTGCAACATTTAAAAGGCATCTGGATGGGTACAGGAATAGGAAGGGATTAGCGGGATATGGGCCAAATGCTGGCAAATGGAACTAGATTAACTTAGGATATCTGGTCAGCATGGACAAATTGGAGCAAAGAGTCTGTTTTTGTGCTGTATAACGCTGTGACTCTATACTACCGCTGGCACTAAATCGTATGAGAATGGAATGCCAATCAATGCCACCATGTCGCTAGTTCGAGAGTTGCCACCATCTCCTGGTTCTGCAGGGCCTTACTTGGTCTAAAGAGATATAAAGAATCAGTGGGTAGTCCAACAGGCAGAAGCTGTTGTCATAGAGAAACTCTGGATTATTGTCTGCTGCCGATCGGGGGTAAGTTCGATGTTGTTACAAAGATGAAGAGGAAATATTGGTGAACAGACCTGTCCTCCTTGAGATCCAAAGATGTTCTGCCTTTTTCCACCTGATCCTTACGACATCACCATTAGGTTGGATGGAACTCAACACAGCCTTTACAATGAACCCTTTCAGAACCATTGCTTTCTTTTTGTTTCTATTATCAATTTGTCCAGGCATACAACGACATATCTCTAGAGCAGGTGGTTTAATCCAGACCTCCTGGTTCAGAGGTAGGAGAGCCATTGCTTTATAGAAAACAGCAAAGTTTCACCAGGCTACTAGCTGGGATTGTCTAATTAGGAGATACTGAGGAAACTGTATTTGTGTTCCCCAGGGGTTTTGACAAATGGAGGGTGATCTCATAGGTTGGGTGGAGACAGAGTGATTCTCAAAGCTGGTGGGCCTAGAACTAGAGCACATAGTCTCTGAGTTTCACATTGAGATGAGGAGGGATTTCTTCATTCAGATGCTGTGTTCCCTCTTGTTTTTCATACTATGTGTGGATCTCTGAGGCAGAGTTCCAGAACTGTTAATGTGTTGGCACGCTGTCGAGCACGCAAGAAACCTCAGAATAACTGTACCACTGTGCGGCTGCACAGATTGAAAGGAACATTGGTCAGAGGCCAATTGGAATCTCTATCCCTGGCAGGTGTAGAAACTCAGGTATTAAGCATAAAAGTTGATATCTTTGTGAAGACTAATGACACCAAGAAATATGGAGAAAGTGGTGTTGAGGTAAGAGACCAGCCATGATTGACTTGAATCATGGAGCAAGCTCGATTGACCTCCTCTTGTTCCTTTGTCCCTAACAACTTGTATCTGTATCGCACCTTCAATACACAGAATCATAGACTCCCTACAGCGCAGAAAGAGGCCATTCAGCCCATCGAGTCTGCACCGACCCTATGAAGACCATCCCGCCCAGATCCATCCATCCCTGTAATCCGATATTTCACATGGCTAATCCACCTAACCTGCACATCCCTGGATACTATGGGCAATTTCCCATGGTTAATCCATTTAGCCTGCACATCCCTGGATACTATGGGCAATTTCCCATGGTTAATCCACTTACCTGCATGTCTTTGGACTGTTGGAGGAAACCCACTCAGAAACACAGAGAACGTACAAACTCCACACAGCAACTTTAAGGTAGAATCAAACCCAGGTCCCTTGTGCTGTGAGGCAGCTGTGCTAACCACTGAGAAACCATGTCGTCCAGGAAACATCTTCAAGATACTGGACGGCAGCATGGTCTGACAAAAAGCTGACATCAAGCCAAAGAAGGAGACATTAGGAGATGTTAGAAACTGAGAGAGGTGCGAGGATCTAATGGTTTCATATGAGCCTGGGTCACACACCAGTGACCTTTGATCTCTCTCCAGATTTACAAATCTGCAGAAGAGTTTGACTGAAATCGAAAATGGCAAGTCAGAAAGACATCAAATAAAAACAAAGTACTGCACATGCTGGAAATCTGAAATAAAAACTGAAAATGCTGGTGGAACTCAGCAGGTCTGGCAGCAAGTGTGGAGAGTTAATGTTTCAAGTCTGCTATGAGTTTTCTTCAGAACTGACAGAGTCGATCACTGTACATATTGACCCCACGTCAGGATGACCCTGAAGGCTCTCTCTTTACAGCCTCTAGGACTAAGCCATTGAGTTCAACAGTTTCAGAGCATGAGCTCCTTCCTCCATTTTGATTATAACCCCTCCTTGCCACCCCCAGCAGTGTCTTGCTTGGGTCTTTTTGACATTTCTCTCAGGAAAGTGGACTAATTTTCTCTTTCCATACCTATTAATTGCACCCATTTTGCATCCCTATGCTCCTTTACCACCATTAGCAAGCCCGTTGTCTTTTGCTTTCGGCACCCTCACCATCTGTTGCTTCTCCCCCTTTATCAACAGCACATAAAAAACATTTTCCAGCTCCTTTCAGTTCTAAAGGAGAGTCATATCGGTCATTAATTCTGTTTTACTCTCTCTCCACAGACATTATCAGTCCTATTGAGTTCCTCCAGCAGCTTCTGGCCTTTAATGATTAATTGATATTTGATGTGCTGCAGAAATTCACCCAAGATCCTAAGACAGCACCTTCCAAACCAATACCCACTTCTATCTAGAAGGTCAAAGGCAGCAGATACATGGGAATACCATACCATTCCATTCCCCCTAAAGCCACGCACCATCCTGATTTGGGAAATATATTGGCGGTTCCTTTAATGTCGCTGGGTCAGAATTCTGGAATTTCCTCCCCAGAGGCATTGTGGGTTGACCTACAGCCCATAGACTGCAGTGGTTAAAGAAAGTAGCTCTCCAACACCTTCTCAAGGCCAAAGAGGAACAGGCAATAGATGCTGGACCAGCCAACGAAACCCTGTTCCCAGGAGAGAATTTTTAAAAAAATCAGAAACACATGGTGGTCTTAGTTTAGCTCTGGCAGTTTCTAGCTTTCACAAGTCTGTCAGATCCATTCCTGGGCCATTGCAAATTAACTGATGTCAGTTCTAATGGGGTGTTCCCTGAGATTCCTACTGCCGATTACTAGAAATCCTGGTAAAATCTGCACTGTGTCCCTGGATAAATATACACTGTGGGCCATGGATAAGTATACACAGTGGGCCCTGGAATAATCTGCATTTTGGGTCCTGGATAAATATACACTGTGGGCCCTGGATAAATCTA
>JAHRHZ010000132.1:3301483-3317587 GCA_024137785.1 Ginglymostoma cirratum
CACTGTGTCCCCTGGATAAATATGCACTGTGTCCCCTGGATAAATATACTCTGTAGGTCCTGGATAAATCTGCACTGTGTCCCATGGACAAATCTACACTGTGTCATCTGGATCAATATACACTGTGAGCCCTGGATAAAGCTACTCTGTCAGTCTTGGATAAATATACACTTTGGTCTTTGTTGATTGGATTTGTCTGTAGGATAAGTCAACTTGTTTTTGCTGGAAGAGGCTGGAGTGATGGAGGGAAAGTTGTGAAAGGCGAAGGTACAGGCAAGAAAGACATATGCTGTTTCCCTAAGCCTTTCAGTTCTAACTTTGTACCTTTCATTCATTTTATTCTTCTTACTTTCTTCTCACTTCTTCTGCTATTCCTCATATGTCTCTTCACAGTTTCCATTGTCTCCTATTTTATATCATTTATCTTCACCTTGTCAAGCATTTTATATCATTAAAATTCACAACAGGTGCAGGGAGTGCCAGAATTTACAACTACCCTTATTCTACAAACTTCTGTACACGTTCTTTCCAGATAATCTTTCTCTACAGTACCACAACAATTGAAATTTTTCTAACACCTTCAATGTAGTAAAACATCCCACTGTGTGTTACTTCAAAAAATCAAATAATCAAAGATGACTTCAAGCAGCCTCAGGTGCTATGTGTTCTGGTCGCCCTGTTATAAGAAGGATATGATTAAATTGGAGAGTGTTCAGAGAAGGTTAACAGGGATTTTGCCGGGAATGGAGGGTTCGAGTTATAAAGAGAGGCAGGATAATAAGAGAGGGAGATAGTAGGAACTGCTGATGCTGGAGAAATCTGAGATAACAAGGTGTAGAGCTGGATGAACACAGCAGGCCAAGCAGCATCAGAGGAGCAGGAAAACTGACGTTTCGGGTCTGGAAAAATAAGCTGTGTCTTTCTTTATTGGAGTATAGGGGTTGTAAGGTGACCTTAGAGGTTTATAAAATCATGAGGGGCATAGATAAGGTGACTAGCGCAGGTCTTTTCCCTAGCGTGGGGGAGTTCAAAACTAGGGGCCATATTTTTAAGGTGAAAGGAGAAAGATTTAAAAGGGACCTGAGAGTCAACTTTTTCACACAAAGGGTGGTTCGTTTGTGGAATGAACTGCCTGAGGAAGCGGTAGATGCAGGTATAGTTACAACATTTAAAAGACATTTGGATAAGTAAATGAATAGGAAAGGTTTTGAGGGCTATGGGCCAAACTCAGACAAATGGGACCAGTTTAGTTTGGGACATGTTGGACTGAAGGATCTGTTTCTGTGCTGTTACGACTCTATGACCAAAAGCTCGGTCAAAGGGATAGTTTTTAACGAGTGTTTTCAAAGAGTAAAGTGAATAGAGAGACAGGGAGGTTGACAGAGGGAATTCAAGATCTTGGGGCTAAGTCAGAAGAAGGTATGATTGAATCACTGTAGATGCTGGAATTTGTACTGAAAACAACAAATGCTGGAGATCACAGCAGCTCAGGCAGCAACCACGGAGACAGAGCAAGCTCATGCTTCGAGTCTAGGTAACTCTTCGTCGGAGCTGATGTGAAATGCGGAGGGGGCAGCATTTATGCTATAATGAGGGTGGGGATGGTTGGAGTGCTGGGGAGAAAGGATGTTGATAAAGTGATCAGAATAACTATCTACACCCTTTCTCTCCCAGCAGTCCACCACCACCCCTCACTATAGCATAAATGCGGCCCCCTCTACACTTCATGTCAACTCTGATGAAGAGTCAACTAGACTTGAAACATTAGCTTGCTCTTCCTCCATGGATGCTGCCTGACCCCTGTGATCTTCAGGACTTTTTAGTTTTCAGAAGAAGGTAGGTCCACCAATAGTGAGGGAATTAAAATTGAAGGTGGTCAATAGTCCAAATTTGAGGGTAGCACAGTTCTCTGAGGGATTTGGTGTGAGACAAGAAGTGTTTTTCACTGTGTACAAATATATAATATTATAGCTGTCTTTGGAGTGCCTGATGGGACATTGGTGTATACTGTGCCACAATAGGCCTGATATTCAGTGTTAATGCCCAGTATTAATGTCCCTAATCTCCAGTGCAAATATCCAATGTTCTTTTTGCCAGTTGCAGTCCTGAAGTGTTTTTGGGAAATGAAATCTGTGTTATATGTAGCTCATTATCCAACAGCTTCTCAACGTTGTTAATGTGCTGAGATCAATGGTATTAGCTGTGACTCAGTGGCTACCTACTCTGGTCACTGTGTGTAAAAGTTATTGGAAGAAAAGCATTGAAAGACAGGATACAATAAAGGGTACTATACTAAAATGTTTGCGGGATCAGAGGGACCTGGCTGAATAGATGTGTAAGATGCTTCTTGAATGGAATACAGCATACAAGAACAAAGAATGATACTGACCTTGTAAAAAGGCATTAGTTAGACCTAGGCTGGAGTGTTGTGCATGATCTTTGAAAGGATGTGAATGCACTGAGAGAGTGCAGAAGTTCATGAAACTGTTTACGGGGTGAGAAACTTCAGTTCTGAGGATAGATTGAAGAAGTTGTGATTGTTTTCCCTGGAGAGGAGAAGGCAAAGAAAGAGATATGAAAGAAGATTTCAATGTCATGGTAGGCATGGACCAGTGTCATTGGGTGGAGAAACTGTTCCCACTTAGAATGTCTTCAGTGTGGAACAAGCCATTTGACGCATCAAGTCTGCATCCACCTTCTGAAGAGCATCCCACCCAGACCAACCCTCTCTATCACAGTAACCCTGCATTTCCCATGGCTAATCCACCTAGCCTACACATCCCTGAACACTATGGGCAATCTAGCATGGCCAATCCACCTAACTTGCTCATCTTTGGCCTGTGGGAGGAAACCCACACAGACCCGGAGAGAATGTGCAAACCCCACACAGACAATCGACCGAGGGTGGAATCAAACCCAGGTCCCTGGTGCTGTGAGGCACCCTCTGAGTCACTGTGCCACTTTTGGGAATAAGAGGGCATAATTTTAAAATGTTTTGAAAAAGAAGCCAATGCGAGTTGAGAATAAACCTTTTCACTAAACCAGTAGTTAGGATGTAGAATGCACTGCCTGGAAATGTGGTGGACTCAGATTTAAATGAGGTATTCAGTAGAATTTTGGATGATTATTTGAATAGAAACAACATGCAAGGGAAAAGATAAGATACTAGCCCTGTCAAAATGCTCATATTAAAAACACAATATGAGCGTTTCCCAGATTCCCACAACATTTACTAGCTTTATCCGTCTGAGAAAGATATTCCTCACAACAATTCACATGTTTGAGCTGGGCCAATCGATTCTCCTTCCTCTCTGATACAGGGCTGGCTCTCTACACAAAGGTGGGTCTCACAGGTCAGTGTGATCTTTGTTCTGGGTGTTGTTGGGTTGCTATGTGGTCTTCTGCCATGAGTTTTGCTGTGAGCCTTCACTGTGAGTCTTTGATGAGTCTTCACTGATGAGATGGCATCCAGGTTTTGTGTTCTTATCCCCCCTTGACCCTGACCTTCCAGATTGCTCTATGGCCCTTAGCCAGTTGGATCATGAGCTGGATTCGAAGCATCCAATGGGGTTGCACCAAGACCCTTCACTGTTGCCATGGGGGTAAGGTGTAAAATGCATGTCCTCAGGCACTGACTAAACATCAAGGTGCTAGAAAGTCTGATTGATACTTCTCCAGTACACAACCCTTAAGTTGGATGTAACTGGTTACCCCTAAACCTTTGTGACCCATTGGACTTTGGTTTCCACGGTAGCCAACAGTTGCTGGTTGCTGTTTAATTTAGTTTGGCCAATTTTCTGTCAGGCCCAATTTTTCTGGTTGTTGGTCAATTTAGAATGCTCAGTTTTGGGCCCACGATCACTTGACCACAAATACTATTTGGTCGTCAAACAGTACACGCAACAAAATGAGCTAAGTGATCCCACAACCAACAGATCCAATCTAAGCTCTGCAGTTCTGCCACATCCAGTTGTGAATGACGGTGGATAATTAAACAATTTATTGGAGGAAAAGGTCCACAATATCCCCATCCTCAATGTTGGAAAAGCTAACACATCAGTGCAAAAGAAAAGGCACTTTTCTTCAGCCAGAATTGATGAGTGGATGATCCATCTTGGCATCCTCCAGTGCTCCCCAGCATCACAGATACCAGTTTTCAGACAATTTGATTCACTCCATGTGAACAGTTGGAGATACTGGATACTGCAAAAGCTGTGGGCACTGACAATATTCTGGTAATAGAACTTTAGAACTGTGCTCCAGAACTTGCCACTCCCCTCAACAAGCTGTTCCAATACAGTTACAACACTGGCAACTACCCAGCAATGTGGAAAATTGCCCAGGAATGGTCTTTACACAAAAAGCAGGACAAATCCAACCTGACCAATTGTTACCCCATCAGTCTTCTCTCAATCATCAGTAAAGTGATGGAAGGTGTCATCAACAGTGCTATCAAGAAGCATCTGCTCAGCACCTGCTAAGCAAAGGGGAGGCAATGCCTAGTGGTATTATAGCTGGACTATTAATCCAGAGACCCAGATAACATCCTGGGGACCCAGGTTCGAATACTGCCACAGGAGATGGTGGAATTTGAATTCAATAAAAATATCTGGAATTAAGAACCTAATGATGATCATAAATCCAATGTCAATTGTTGGAAAAACCCATCTGGTTCATTAATGTCCATTAGGGAAGGAAACTGCCATCCTCACCTGGTCTGGCCTACATGTGACTCCAGACCCACAGCAATGTGGTTGACTTTGAACTGCCCTCTGGGAAATTAGAGATGGGCAATAAATGCTGCCCAGCCAGTGACGCCCTTGTCCCGTGAATGAATGAAGGAACTTGCTCAGTGACACCCAGTTTGGATTCCGCCAGGGCCTCTCAGCTCCAGACCTCATTACAGCCTCGGTTCAAACATGGACAAAAGAGCTGAATTCCAGAAGTGAGGTGACAGTGACAGCCCTTGACATCAAGTCTACAACTGACTGAGTGTGGCATCAAGGAACACCGAGCAAAAATGGAGTCAATTGTTATCGGGGGGCAAACTGTCTGGTGGTTAGAGTCATACCTGATACATAGGAAGATGGTTGTGGTTGTTGGAGGTCAGTCATCTCAGCTCCAGAACAATATTGCAGGAGTACTTCAGGGTAGTGTCCTAGGCCCAACCATTTTCAGCTGCTTCATCAATGACCTTCCCTCCATTATAAGGTCAGAAGTGGGGATGGTCGCCGATGATTGCACAATGTTCAGCATCATTCGTGACTCCTCACATACTGAAGCAGCCCATGTTCACATGCAACAAGATCTGGACAACATCCAGGCTTGGGCTGATAATTGGTGAATAACATTTGCACCACACAAATGCCAAGCAATGACTATCTCCAACAACAAGATTTCTAAATATTGTCCCTTGACATTCAATGGTATTACCATCACGTCCTCTATCAACATCCTTGGGGTTACCATTGATCAGAAACTCAACTGGACTTGCCACATAAACATGGGGCCTGCAAAACAGGCCAGAGGCTAGGAATACTGCGGTGAATAATCACCCCCTGACTCCCCAAAGCCTGTCCACAATCAACAAAACACAAGTCAGAGTGTACTGGAATATTCAGAGATGGTAAGAATTGCTGATGCTGGAGTCTGAGATAACACAGTGTGGAGCTGGAGGAACACAGCAGGCCAGGCAGCATCAGAGGAGCAAGAAAGTTAACATTTTGGATTGGGGCCCTTCTTCAGAATTTCCTGCTCCTCTGATACTGCCTGGCCTGTTGTGTTCCTCCAGCTCCAAATTGTGTAATGGAATATTCCCTACTTGCATCGCTGAATCTTCAACGACATTCAAGAAGCTTGACACCATCCCGGACAAAGCAGCCCCTGCTTGATTGGCCCCACATCCACAAGCATCCACTGAGCTGGGGTGGAACTGCGTCCAGCTCATCCTAGAGTTGCTGCCATTGGAGGCCTCCTCCTCACCCACCTCTCTCCAGGCTTAAAAGAAAAGAAACTGAATAAAAATGGGGTGTGCAGCACATGTGCAGGTTTATCTAGTGAATTGTGCTGAACAGTAAATGGGTGAATATCCATGTCACGATTCAAGGCGGAGAGGGCACAATGTCGATCACCAGCACCAGAGCAAATTGTGAATTTTAAACCTTAGCATGAACATCCTTTGTTCATGTGACAGAGTGGAACAGGCTCTCAGTGGTGAAGGGCCCAGCACCAACATTCCCTGTAAGCTGCACAAGGACCTCAGAGATGTGTGCAGTCACTAAGACAATTAGAGGGAATTCTGATCAGCACTTACAAATTATATAGATGTGTAGCTGTGCTGCTCGGGAATATTGACAGGGTCTGCCAAGCTAAGGAAAACACAAAAATAATCTTAGGAAATATCTCGCTCTGGCCTCATTTTGCCATGAGCCTGCAAAAGAAAGCAAGATTGTGGAACATTGCATGAGTTCCTGAAGGCCAGTCGTCTCCAGTAATGCTGTGAGGAGATCCTGGGTGGGCCTGAACTTCTTCAGAGGGCAGCTAAGGCACTGGAGTCACATAGATCATTTAGGGCGGCACGGTGGCTCAGAGCACTGCTGCCTCACAGCGCCAGGGACCCAGGTTCGATTCCAGCCTCGGGTGACTGTCTGTGTGGAGTTTGCACATTCTCCCTGTGTCTGCGTGGGTTTCCTCCGGGTGCTCCGGTTTCCTCCCACAATCCAAAAGATGTGCAGGTTAGGTGGATTGGCCATGCTAAATTGCCCGTAGTATTCAGGGATGGGTAGATTAGGTGGGTTACAAGGGGACGGGTGTGGTTGGGATACTCCAAGGTTCGGTGTGGACTTGTTGGGCCGAAGGGCTTGTTTCCACACTGTAGGGATTCTAGAAATTCTAGATAGATGACAGCAGATAAGGTCAGCAGATTTCCTTCTGCCCAGGACATCAATGATGTAAGAGGATTTTATGAGAAATCAGCAGCTTCATCATTGCTCATTCAAAGCTTCTCATTTCCAGATCTTTAAAAACTGTATCCAAATCCTCAGTCTGGGTGCAGCCAGTTAGGGATTTGAACTAATGTTCTCCACATGATTAGTCAATGAGCTTAACACTGTGATTGAGGGTTGCCACATACTAGAGAGTTCTCCACACATGGGGACCAGGTGGGCACTTTGGGGATTTCGAGGAAGGAATCTGACCATACAGGAGCAGAAGGTTGTTGAATACACTGACACAGTCAAACAGGTAGGAAACTGCTTGAGAAATGCCAGTTGGTTTAGTGTTTAACACTCTCACCTCTGGGTCAGAAGGTAATGAAGTCAGGTCTCACTTCCTAAGAGTGCCCAATCTGGATGACACGAGCACAATGCAGTACCGAGGGAGTGCTGCATAGTTGGAGGGGCTACCTTTTGGACAGATCTTTAGACCAATGCCTGTTAGCTTGCTTAAGTGACTACAAAAGATCCCAGAGTCTTGTTTAGATAAAGAAGAGGAGAGTTTCTCTCAGTGTCCTGGTTAAATGTTTATCCCTCCAGCAGCCTGACCCTTCAGGAGAGGTGATGACCTTGGGGTATCGTTGCTGTTACTAGTAACTCAGCAAACTGGGTAATATTTTGGGGACTTGGGTTTGAATCCCAACATGGCAGATTATGGAATTTGGATTCGATAAAAATTTGGAATAAAAAGTGGAATAAAAATTTGGAATAAAACCACTGTTGCCTCAGCAGTGCCAAGGACCTGAGTTCGATTCCAGCCTCGGGCGACTGTCTGTGTGGAGTTTGCACATTCTGCCCGCGTCTGGGTCCTCCAGTTTCCTCCCACCGTCTAAAGATATGCAGGTTAGGGTGGATTGGCCATGCTAAATTGTCCCTAGTGTGCAGGCTAGGTGGGTTAGCCATGGGAAATGCATGGTTACAAGGATGGCGTGGGTGTGGGTGGGATGTTCTTCATAGGGTCAGTGCAGATTTAGTGGGCTGAATGGCCTGTTTCCATACTATAGGTATTCTATGAAACAGGCAATCTCATTGCATTGCTTGTGGGATCTTGCCATGTGCCTATTAACAACATTATCACAGTGACTACAGATCAGCAGCACCCCATTGGCTGTAAAAGCATTTTAAGCCATCTTGAGAATGTGGTGGGTGCTGCAGAAATGCAATCTTTTTTATTTCATTTGGATAGCTACTTGAGGACAACACGTTTGTTGGCCACAGATATTGATGGGTTTGGAATCTGCTGAAGTTGCAGGTATTGAGCTGGAAGGTGATGATCGGCAGTGAAGCAGGGTCATGTAGGTTGGGTAAGACAAACACCAGTTACGCAGTTCATCAAGAAAGTCAACGATGAGAAATATGATTAAATCTTTTCTTATCATCTGAGAGCAGGCACAAACCCTTCCTGTTTCAACATGTCAAAATATTTTTGTCTCTTTCGAATGGGAAGAGATACTCGCTGATTAAGAGCTGTGAACAAACTTGACAACGGCCAAAGTGGGTGAGCTTCACTGTATCGTCACTAGGTCCTACCCACCCACAAATCACAGGAGGTGGTCCCCAACTGTAATGGTGTTTACATTACTGGGCTAACAATCAGAAGAGGTGGGTGAGGCTGGCAGAGTGTCATTTGTTATCCACCCCTTATGGCCTGAAGGATGTTGAAGCAAGTGCAAGGATGGAGGTGTTTGGCAGGTCTGTACTGAGAGACAGCAATGAGTGCCCTCCGCACGAGCATTGACAATCCACAGAGACTGATTTCCACAGCCAGCCGATAGGTTTCCTGGCTGTCTCGAGGGTATGTGTTCCCATGGCTTCATGACATCCAAACATGGGCAGCTCCAAAATTCCAGTGTCAATTTTATGCCCCACCCTCCCCTCACTGATCAACTTGAATGTAGTAGGGGAGAGGAAAGCTGAAAGATGACTGGCCAGCCTACTGGCTTCCTACACGTCCCCAGGCAGGTCTTAGGCTCTTCAGTTGCCTGCCTGTCGGACCATTCAATGTACCTGGGCCTCAAACTTGTTGGTTTGACTTTGACCAAGTGTCACAGACAATGTGCTGAGGGACGCACTAAAGCTTGGAGCAGCTGCTGCCAAGGTTCAGTGGGGAAATACCACCATCTGAGGTCTTTCTGCCAAGGTTAAATGGGGTTCCGTTTGGTTTTTGGGCCTTCCCAGTGCCTCAAATATATATATAAATATAGTCTTGTATAAGTGACGAAATGCTTGGGGTTTGTTTCACATACGTAATGATTGTGTACAGAACCAACCTACTCCAGTGAATATGTATGTATATAAAGATTTTTTTATGAACAAACTACATTTTTGAAATAAAAACTGCGTGGGCCTCATGAGGCCTCCTCCACCATTTCTTCAGTGTGTGTGGAAAGGCAGGAGCAGGGTGCATAGCTTTGACAACATGGGCTGCTGTTAAGTAGGAATTAGAGTGGAATCTCCTTTAAGGAGGGGCCCTGTGTCCAGTGACAACAGCCCCCCCCCCCGGCTTGTGGTACCCCCACAATATTGTCTGCTCCATCCCCTGTTTCTGCCAACCTACACAGCCTGCCGCATCCCTCACACACACTGGCATACACACACACACTCCCACATGCACACACATACCCACACAAAGGGACACACACACAAATACCCACAAACACACACACACACACACACACACACACACACACACACACACACACAACCTATCCTGGGCATGTGGGACCTGCACAAGAAGGACGGGTTGTACCTAGCCTGGAGGGCACCAATGTATTTCCTAGTGCCTCTCAGGAGGGTTTAAACTGGTGTGGCAGGGGAGTGGGAGCCAGAGCAGTAGGTCAAGATGTGGAGCGATTGAGGAGGAGGGAGGGGCAAAATCAAGTAAGTCTGGTACGAAGAACAGTCAAGGCCAGGTTAATGAACACAGTGGGACGGGTGGTCTGAAGTGTACTTATTTCAATGCAAGGAACATAACGGATAAGGCAGATGAGCTTGGAGCTGGATTTGTAAATGCAATTACGATGTTGTAACTATTATAGAAACCTGGTTGAGAGAAGGGCAGGACTGGAAGCTCCATGTTTCATGATTTAGGTGTTTCAGGTGAAATAGAGAGGACTGTAAAAGGGTTGGGGGAGTTGCATCACTGATTAAGGAGAATGTCACAGCCGTGCTAAGAGAGGCCAGCTTGGAAGGGTCATCCAGCAAGACCTAATGGGTAGAATTTTGGAATAAGAATATGATCCAGATGTGACCTCCGTAAGGCCATCCCAGATACGATCTCCAGAAGAAATGCCAAGAGGCAGTACCGGACTAAGCTAGAGACCCAAACTAATCACGTGGACACTCACCATTTGTGGCAAGGCCTACACGACATAACGGGCTACAAAGTGAAGCAGAACAGAATAGCGGTCAAAAATACTTTTATGCTCGTTTCGAACAGGAGGTCAGTGAAAAGGTGTCACCTTCCCTGATAGCCAGGGACGCACTGTTCCCTCAGTCACCACTGCAGGTTTTAGATTGGCCTTCTTGAGGGTGAACCCATGGAAAATGATTGGCCTGGATGGAGTCCTTGGCTGTGCACTCAGATCCTGTGTGGACCAGCTGCGGAAGTATTCACCGACACTTTTAACCTTTCCTTACAACACTGTCAAGTCCCCACCTGCTTTAGGGAAACCACCATCATCCAGGAACCAAAGAAAACACATGGTACGTGCCACAACAACTGCCACCCAGTGGCTCTGACCTTCATAATTGTAAAGTGGTTTGAGAGTTGAGTCATGGCTCATATCAACTCTAGCCTCCCAGACTGCCTCACTCCCTCGCAATTTGCCTACTGGCACAACAGGTCTGTGGCAGAAGCCATCTCCCCAGCCCTATACTCATCCCACAAACATCTGGATAACAAGGATACCTACTCATCAACGAAACCAATCTCCAAACTCCAAGACCTTGGTCTCTGCTCTACCCTCTGCAAATGAATCCTTGACTTCCTCACTCACAGAACACAATCAGTGAGAACAGACAATCCATCATATCAATCCACATCAATCCTCAACACCAGCGTCTCGCAAGGCTGTGTACTCAGGCCCTTACTATACTCCCTGTACACTCATGACTGTGTGGCCAAATTTCATCTTAACTCCATTTACAAGTTCTCTAATGACGCCGCTGTTGTATGCCAGATATCAAACAATGACTAGACAGAATACAGGAAAGTGATAGAGTGCTTGGTGGCATGTTGTGAAAATAAAAATCTCTCCCTCAATGTCAGCAAAATGAAAGAGCTCCTCATTGACTTCAGGAAGCCAGATGGAGGGCATGCCC
This sequence comes from Ginglymostoma cirratum, assembly GCA_024137785.1. NCBI lineage: Eukaryota > Metazoa > Chordata > Chondrichthyes > Orectolobiformes > Ginglymostomatidae > Ginglymostoma > Ginglymostoma cirratum. The sequence goes on from JAHRHZ010000132.1 coordinate 3,312,799, forward strand.
CTGTCTGTATCAGTGGTGCTGAGGTGGAGATGGTTGAGAGCAGCACTTTTCTGGGCATGACGATCACCAACAATCTGCCCTGGTCCACCCATGACAGTGCAACAGTCAAGAAAGCACAACAATGCCTCTACTTCCTCAGGAGGCTAAGGAAATTCAGCATGTCCACAAAGATTCTTGCCAAATTTTATAGATGAGCCATAGAGTGCCTTCTATCCAGATGCATCACGGCTTGGTATAGCAACTGTTCTGCCCAGGACCATAAAAAACTACAGAGAGTTGTGAACTCAGCCCAGTCCATCACACAAGCCAACCATCCATCCTTTGACTCCATCTACACTTCTCGTTGCCTTGGGAAAGTAGCCAACATAATCGAAGACACTGCCCTGATTACAATCTCTTACAACCTCTTCCAAAAGCTTAAACATACATGCCAACAGATTCAAGAACAGCTTTTTTCACACTGTTATTAGACTTCTTAATGAAGCTGTCAAATTTTCAATTTTATGTGGACCTCGGTCTTTATGCACCTTCTCTGCAGCCGTAACATTGCATTCCTTGCTCTGTTCTATTGTCCTTTTGCACTTTGTCTGGTATGATCTGCCTGTACTGCACGCAAAACAAAACTTTTCCCTGTACCTAGGTAAACATGACATTAATAAGTCAAATCAAAAACGGTACGATCACCGTGAGTGGGTGGTACTATAAGCCTTCCAGTAGCCAATGGGAGATGGAGGAACAGATTGTAAGCCGATCATGGAAAGATATAACACCAACAGGGTTGTGGAAGTGGGTGATTTTAATTTCTCCAACATAAGAACACAAGAACTAGGAGCATGAGTAGGCCATCTAGCCCCCCTGAGCCTGCTTTGCCATTTAATAAGATCATGGCTGATCTTTTTGTGGACTCAGCTCACCATAACCCTTGAGATAACAAGGTGTAGGCCCAGACCCTTCGGTCTAGGCCCGAAAAGTCAGCCTTCCTGCTCTTTTGATGCTGCTTGGCCTGCTGTGTTCATCCAGCTCTACACCTTGTTATCTCAGATGCTCCAGCATCTGCAGTTCCTACTATCTCTGAAACACCTTAACCCTTAATTCCTTTACCGTTAAAAAAATCTATCCGTCTTTGCCTTAAAATCTTTCAGCATTGCAACTTTATAAGATTTTGGTCAGGCCACATTTACAGTGGAGGCTTTGGAAAAGGTGCAGTAGAGGTTTACCAGAATGCTGCCTGGATTAGAGGGTATGAGCTCTAACGAAAGGCTAGAAAAATCTTCGATTGTTTTCTCTGGAGCAGCAGAGGCTGAGGGGAGACTCGATAGAAATCTTTAAAATTATGTGATGTATAGAAAGGGTATAACTTTTTCCCAGGTGACAGGAGAAAGTTCAAAGGAGACGTGAGGGGCAAGTTTATCACACAGTGGTAGGAGTCTGGAACACACTGCCATGGGTGGTAGTGGAGGCAGGTACGATAGGGAGCACTTAAGGGACTTCTGGATAATAATATTAATAAGTAAGGAATGGTAGGATATGGACCAATGGCAGGCAGAAAGGAATTAGTTTCATTTGGCATCATGTTTGGCACAATACTGTGGGCTGAAGGGCCTGTCCCTCTGCTGTACAGTTCTACGTTCTATGTTCTATGTTCTATGTTCTATGAGGAAGACTCAACTGCTTCACTGGGCAGGAAATTCCACAGATTCACAGAATTTCCTCCTCAAGTCAGTCCTAAATCTGCTATTTTGAGGCTGTACCTCCAGTTCTAGTTTCACTTGCCAGTGGAAACAACCTCCCTGCTTCTATCTTATTTTATTATATTTGTTTCTATAAGATTCCCCCTCATTCTTCTAAATTCCCATCAGTACAGTCCCAGTCTACTCCGTCTCTCCTCATAAGCCAACCCTCTCAACTCTGGAATCAACCTAGTTAATCTCCTCCGCACCCCCTCCAGTGCCAGTGCATCCTTTCTCAAGTAAAGAGACCGAAACTGTACACAGTACTCCAGGTGATTGCACTGAAGAGAGTGCAGAGAAGATTTCCCAGGACGATCTGGGCTGGAGAATTTCAGTTATGATGAGACTAGGGTTGTTTTCTTAGAGCAGATGAGATTGTGAGATGTATGAAATTATGAGGGGCATAGAAATGGTAGATAGGAATAACCTCCCTGCTTTTAAACTCAATCCCTCTAATAATGAAGGACAATATTCCATCTGCCTTCCTAATTACTTGCTACACCCGCAAGCCAACTTTTTGTGATTCATTCACAAGGACACCCAGGTACCTCTGCACAGAAGTATGCTGCAATTTTTACTATTTAAATAATAATCCATTTTGCTGTTATTTCTACCAAAATGGGATGACTTCACATTTACCCACATTGTATATTCCATCTGCCAGACCCCTGCCCACTCACTTAACCTATCTGCAGACTTTCAATGTCCTCTGCATTCTTTGTGTACCACTCATTTTAGTGTCATCTGAGAGTTTTGACACTCTGCATCTGGTCCCCAACTCTAAATCATCTAAGTAAATTGTAAACAATTGTGGTCCCAACACTGGTAGAGGCACACCACTAGCCACTGATTGCCAACCAGAAAAACATTCTTTTATCCCCATTCTTTGCTTTCGTTTAGTTAACCAACCTTCTATCCATGCTAATATATTACCCAATGCTGTGCACTTTTATCTTACGCTGCAGCCTTTTGTTGGGCACCTTCTGGAAATCCAGATACACCACATTTATTGTTTCCCCATTGTCCACCACTCTCATAATGTCCTCAAAGAATTCCAGTAAATGAGCTAAACATATTCAGCCTTTCATGAACCCATGCTGTGTCTGCCTGATGAGTTAACTTCTATCCAGATGTCTCGTTATTTCTTCCATGATGATAGATTCAAGCATTTTCCCCACTACAGAAATTACACTAATGGGCCAATAGCTACACACCTTTTGTCTACCTCCTTTTTTAAACAGTGGCATCACATTTGCTATTTTCCACTTTGCTGGAACCATCCCAGAATCCACTGAATTTTGGTAACTTATCACAAGCATATTTGTTATTTCCCCCGCCATCTCTTTTAATACCCTGGGATGCATTCCATCAGGGCCAGGAGACTTGTCTAGCGTTAGCTCCATTAGCTTACTCGATTCTACCACTTTAGTGTCTGGGACTTCCTTAATTCCAGGGACTTAGATAGAGCCGAATTTGACAAATGCATCCAAGAGGGTTTCTTGAAACAATATGTATATAGTCCAACTAGGGAAGGGCCCTACAAGACATTGTTTTGAGGAATAAGCCTGGCCAGGTGATCAAAGTTTCAGAGTCGGAGCATTTTGGGAAGAGTGATCATAATTCTGTAAGTTCTAAGATAGTTATGGATAAGGAAAAGACTGGTCCGTGGGTGAAAGTGCTAACCTGGGGGGAAGGCTAACTATATCAGTATTAGGCAGGAACTGGAAAAATTGGACTGGGGGAAGCTGTTTGAGGGTAAATCCACATCTGGCATGTAAATCTTTTAAAAACCAGTTGGCTAGATTTCAGGACCAGCATGTTCCTCTGAGGATGAAAGATAAGGATGACAAGATTCAGGAACTTTGGATGATGAGAGATGTTATAATTTCAATTGAAAAGAGAAAGGCAGCATATGTAAGATTTAGAAAACTGAAATCAAACATAGCCTTGAAGCAAAAAATAACTTAAAAAAGAAATTAGGAGGGCTAGAAGTGGCCATGAAATGTCCTTGGCAAGAAGTATTATGGAGAATCTCAAGGTATTTTATACACTTATTAGGAGCAGGATGTTACCTAAGGAAAAGGTAGGTTCACTTAAGGATAAAGGAGGGAATTGTGCCTGGAGCCAGAAGAAGCGGATGAGGTACTTATTGAGTACTTTATATTGATATTTACCAAGGAGAAAGACATGGATAATGGTAAGATTAGAGAGGGGTTTGTTGATACTATATGGCATGTTGATATTAAGAAGGAGGTGGTGTTGGGTGTGTAAAAAAGGTAGGTAAGTCCCCAGGGCCTGATGGGATCTATCACAGGATACTGAAGGAGGCAAGGGATAAGACTATTGGAGCCTTGACAGAGATCTTTGGCCATGATGGGATCTCTTTAGCCCATGATGAGATCCCAGAAGAGAGAAGAGTAACCAACGTCTTTCCCTTGTTCAAGAAGGACAACAGGGATAATCCAGGAAATTATAGGCCGGAGATCCTTACATCAGGAGTAGGGAAATTATTGGAGAGGATTCTTCGGGAGAGCTTTTACTTGCATTTGGTGAAGAATGGACTTATTAGGGATAGTCAGCATAGCTCTGTGCAGGGAGGTCTTGTCTCACAAACTTGATTGAGTTTTTTGAGGAAGTGATTGTTAAGAGTAAGGCAGAGGATGTTGTCTAGATAAAAACGAAAAAACTGCGGATACAGAACAAAAACAAAGTTGCCGGAAAAGCTCAGCAGGTCTGGCAGCATCTGTGAAGAAAAAATCAGAGTTAACGTTTCGGGTCCGGTGTTCCTTCCTCAGAAGTTGTCCAGATGGACTTTACCAAAGCATGTGACAAGATCCTTCATGGTAGGCTGGTTCAGAAGATCAAATTGCATGGAACCCATGTTGATTTGACTAAATATAAATGATTTGGATGGAAAGCTATGTGGTCTGATCAGGAAGTTTGCCGATGACATAAAAATTGGTGGAGTTGTAGATAGTGAGGAAAGTTGTCAGCAGAATATAGATCAGTTGGAAAACGAGGAGGAGAAATAGCAGATGGAGTTCATTCCTGTCTGATTT
>JAHRHZ010000132.1:3317987-3374829 GCA_024137785.1 Ginglymostoma cirratum
AAAAAAAAAATGATGAAGGGTTTAGGCCCGAAACGTCAAGTTTTCCTGCTCCTATGATGCTGCTTGGCCTGCTGTGTTCATCCAGCCCCATCTTAGAACAGTTAGCTGGTTGTTTTTGACTGGCACAGACACAAAGGGTCTTTCTCTGTGTAGATCCCTACGACTCTACAACTCTCTCCTGGCACTGATGCGACGACAGTGCTGCCAGACAATCCAACTGACTGGCAACCCCCCTAGGGCAGGACCTCCTGCTCCTGAGGGGTATAAGTCCTACCCTGTAGTAATGAAGATGCTCCAGACTGGAGTCACTGCTGGACTTGACCTCAGCAAATTGTCCCAAACTGCCAGCCAATGGACAGGGGACCACTTGGACCTGTTTATCCACCAGTGAAATTATTCCCAGAGAAAGGGAATGGGGCAAAAAATCAGTCTCCACAAAGATAAGCCGCAACTTGGGCATTACCGTGGACAAACAGCGGAAAAAGATTTCAAGCTAGCAGTGACAGAAATATTTCTGAGTGTGATCTTATCACACTGTGTGATCGTTCTTGTTCTCTGATCACACGTAAGGGTGTTAACCGCTTTTTATCGGACACCATTTCTCGAAACTCCGGTTTATATGCTAACACGGCTGTCCTGTGACACTCTGCCTCACAAGTTGAAATGTTTGAAACACTCAGAGCCCACCTACTGCTGTCAATTGTTCTCTGGGCCAGGTCATTGTGAGGGGAGGTCGTCTCATTCTCCTCAAAGTAATTCCATGGGATCTTTTACATTCAGGTGAATGGACAAACTAGAGGGCCTTGGTTTAACATATCCAAAATGTTCCATCACTGGCAGTGCTTCGAGCCTCAGCAAGGCATTAGTGATAGGCAACCTCATGGAGAAGCTGAGAGGTAGAGAATGGGGGGAGGTGAAGGAGGAGGTAAGGAGCTGGAGAATGCAAAAACCTCCAACTTACGCTTAGAGCCCTGCACCAGATTCGGCAAATAAAGCTGAGCTCCCGCTGTGGACCATTCAGAAAGCCAGTGCAGGAATCTGATGGGGATAACAATTATGGGATAGATTGGGAAGAAATGGAAGAACAAGTTTATGGATACCCTGAGAGCGGGAAAGATTGGGGCCCCTCACATCCCTTCCCAGGGGGAATACATCTTCAGCATCCCCAGGATCTTATCCTGTCCTGATGAACCCACTGACCACAACCCATCAGGACAACCCGCACACTTGCACTAATAGATGCACACACACACGCACACTCACACACATTCACAAACACACACACACTCACCCTCACATGCACATGCACCTTCACACACACTCACAAACACACTCACACACTCACACCTTCATAAACACTCACCATCACACACACACACACGCGCACTCACACACATTCACAAACACATACACACGCACCCTCACATGCACACACACCTTCACGCACACACACCCTACACACACACTCACTCACCCTCACACACACACCTTCACACACACACACACTCACTCTCACACATACACCCTCACACATGCACACACGCTCACCCTCACACACACATCTTCACACACACTCACCTTCACACACACACACACACACACCCTCACACACACACCTTCACACACACACACACTCACTCTCACACATACACCCTCACACATGCACACACGCTCACCCTCACACACACATCTTCACACACACTCACCTTCACACACACACACACACACCCTCACACACACACCTTCACACACACACACACACACACCCTCTCACACACACACACACTCACTCTTACACACCCTCACCTTCAACCACACACACACCCTCTCACACACACACATACACACACACTCACCTTTACACACACACATCTTCACACACACTCACCTTCGCACACACACACACACCCTCACACACACACACCCTCACACACACACCTTCAGACACACATACACTCACCCTCACACATATAGACAAACGATCTCACACAGAAATGTGCTCTCACGCACACACATACAGACAAAATAGATACACACACACAAACACACACCCATGCTAACACACATGATCGCACATACTACACACACACACACACACACACACACACACACACACACACGCACACACACACACACACACACACAGACACGTGCTCGTATGCTCACAGACGTATCCCCTATTCCCTCGGGTGTAAGGTCCTTACCATGCACAACACGTGCACCCACTTTAATTTCTCAGCTCCCAAACTCAAACCTATAAATACAGCTCACTGTTTATTGTGATACAGAGGAACTGTTAGTTTTTGTGTAGAACAGGATGTTGAATAAGTTCAAACATCAAACACCGTGAGCTAACGGCTGCTGCAAAGACAAATATTTTGATGATTTCATTGCTGGCACATTGTTTCAGTAATTTAGTCTCTGTGTGCTGACTTGTGCTTGTAATATTTCCTGTTCTTTGGCTTCTGTCAGTGTTCTTTCTCACTATTTCCTTACATCTCACCACTGTTCGCCCTCTCTGTCGATTTTCATTCATGAATGTTTAAGGGAGATCAATCTAGAAACTATTCTCGGTTAGAACTGAGTCAGTTGCATTTGTATAGTATCCTTTATAACCAGCAGAAATTTCAGCACATGAGAGAAAATGAAATACTTTTGAAGTATAGTTACTGGCAGCCCCTTTGAGCACAGTGAGCTTCCACAATCTGATTGTGGTGCTACTTCAGGTATAAATACACTGCGTGAAAACTTGGGCAAGTTGGATCGAAGGGCCTGTTTTCATGCTGTAGACCTCCATGACTCTATGAATCTATGAATCTATATTGGCCCAGGGTGAACATACTTCATAATCTGAATCTTTAAGGCATCCACCTGACAGTAAACAGGGTCTTGGCTTATTTTGTTTCAAGGTCACACATCGAACGATGCAGCACAGATTGCTGTGTCAGCGCAGATTGCTGCTCTAATCTGTGCCTCTCAGTCAGGCTAACTGAGCTTCTGTTGACACTGTGATGGGGCGATCAGCCATAAATGACGTTCTCCCTAACTGTGACCATCATGCTTTGTCTGTTCTTCACCTCCTTATACAGTAATTGTCACAATTGGCCAGGCCGTCATCCCCCATCGGCCCTCTTCCATTATCCAACTGTGTGCGCATTCATTGTATCACCATTACTGAACCAAAAACAGCACCTCCAGCAATGGCTTCTCTCTCCTTCCTCGCACTAGGGGAGACAATGGCCTAGTGGTATCATCACTGGACTGTTAATCCAGAGATCCAGATAACATTCTGGAGACCCATGTTTGAATCCCACCAAGGTAGATGGTGGAATTTGAATTCAATAAAATATCTGGAATTAAGAATCTAACGATGACCCTGAATCCATTGCCGTTTGTCAGGAAAAGCTTATCTGGCTCACTAATGCCCGTTAGGGAAGGAAACCATCCTTACCTGGCCTGGCCTACATGTGACTCCAGACCCACAGCAATGTGGTTGACTCTTAACTGCCCTCTGGGCATTGAGGGATGGGCAATACACGCTGCCTGGCCAGCAATGCCCTCATCCTGTGAATGAATAAAGAAAAAAAACCAAAATATTATTTCAAAGAATTCTCCCTGGCTTTCTCTTCTTCCTCACCCACATGTTGTTTCTTAATAAGGCATGGCTTTCCAACACACTACGGCAAAGCCTTGCTGTCTGCTTCCCTTACTGCCCCTGTACCATCCAAGTGCCTGCTCATTATTGGATTTAATGGACTCTTTAGGTCTCAATATAAGTTCAAGCTCAGATGCCTTAGTAACAGCTAAACTATTGTGGCATTGAGCAGGTTGTAAGGTTATGGAGATAACAAGCATGGGGCTGGATGAACACAGCAGGCCAAGCAGCATCATAGGAGCAGGAAAACTTGATGTTTCGGGCCTAGACCCTTCATCAGAAAAGGGGGAGGTGAAGAGGGTTCTGGAACAAATAGGGAGAGAGGGGGAGGTGGATAGAAGATGGATAGAGGAGAGAATAGGTGGAGAGGAGGCAGACAAGTCGAAGATGCGGGGATGGAGCCAGTAAAGGTGAGTGTAGGTGAGAGGGTAGGGAGGAGATAGGTCAGTCCAGGGAGGACGGACAGGTCAAGGGGGTGGGATGATGTTAGTAGATAGGAGATGGGGGTGGGGCTTGAGGTGAGAGGAGGGGATAGGTGAGAGGAAAAACAGGTTAGGGAGGTGGAGATGAGATGGGCTGGTTTTGGGATGCGGTTGGGGGAGGGGAGATTTTGAAGCTTGTGAAATCCACATTGATACCATTGGGCTGCAGGGTTCCCAGGCTGAATATGATTTGCTGCTCCTGCAGCCTTCGGGTGGCATCACTGTGGCATTGCAGGAGGCCCAGGATGGACATGTCGTCTGAGGAATGGGAGGGGGAGTTGAAATGGTTCGCGACTGGGAGGTGCAGTTGTTTGTTGTGAACTGAGCGCAGGTGTTCTGCAAAGTGGTCCCCAAGACTCCGCTTGGTTTCCCTGATGTAGAGGAAGCCACAACAGGTACAGCAGATGCAGTATACCACATTGGCAGATGTGCAGGTGAACATCTGCCTGATGTGTAAAGTCTTCTTGGGGCCTGGGATTGGGGTGAGGGAGGAGGTGTGGGGGCAGGTGTAGCACTTCCTGCGGTTACAAGGAAAAGTGCCGGGTGTGGTGGGGCTGGAGGGGAGTGTGGAGCGGACAAGGGAGTCGCGGAGGGAGTGGTCCCTCCGGAAGGCAGATAAGGGTGGGGAGGGAAAAATGTCTTTGGTGGTGGGGTCTGATTGCAGATGGCGGAAGTGTCGGAGGATGATGCGTTGGATCTGGAGGTTGGTGGGGTGGTATGTGACGACGAGGGGGATTCTTTTTTGGTTATTATTGCGGGGACGGGGCGTGAGGGATGTGTTACGGGAAATGCGGGAGACACGGTCGAGGGCGTTCTCGACCACTGTGGGGGGGAAGTTGCGGTCCTTGAAGAATGAGGACATCTGAGATGTACGGGAGTGGAATGTCTCATCCTGGGAGCAGATGCGGTGGAGGCGAAGGAATTGGGAATAGGGGATGGCATTTTTGCAGGAGGGTGGGTGGGAGGAGGTGTATTCTAGGTAGCTGTGGGAGTCAGTGGGCTTGAAATGGACATCGGTTTCTAGGTGGTTACCCGAGATGGAGACAGAGAGGTCCAGGAAGGAGAGAGAAGTGTTGGAGATGGTCCAGGTGAGCTTCAGGTTGGGGTGGAAGGTGTTGGTGAAGTGGATGAACTGTTCGAGCTCCTCATGGGAGCACGAGGCGGCGCCGATGCAGTCATCAATGTAATGGAGGAAGAGGTGGGGTTTAGGGCCAGTGTAGGTACGGAAGAGGGATTGTTCCACGTAACCTACAAAGAGGCAGGTTATGGTGCAATGTGATCTGGGCTGTGCAGCACCTTAGCAGATACTAACACAAGTCACTGTGACATTACAGCTCTCCTCAGAGGCTCAAGTACAGTCTATCTCCACAGCCATCATTCAGGTTCAGGAGAATCACAACTTTCAACTCAACACTGTGCTGTAGAATCATAAAATGGTTATGGTATAAGAGGATATCAATTGGCTCATCATATTGGTGCAGTTCTCTTCAAAAGCAAAACACCCGCTCCTACTCCTCCATCTTTTACCCATATCCCTCCAATTTTTTTTGTTTCAGACAGATCTTGAAATCCCTTTTGAAAGCCCTGATTGAATCTGCCTCCACCCCAGCCTCAGTCCGAACATTCTAAATCCTAACCATCGGCTCCAAAACAACATTATCCCTCACGTCACAGTTAATTCTTATGCCAATCGGTCCCTTCTGTGAATGGGAACAGTTTCTCCCTCTCTACTCCAGCCAGACCCTGGTAGATTTGGAAACCCTTGATCAAATCTTCTCTTCACCCTAGAGAAAATGACACGAACTCGATATTTTCACTATTAGCATCATTCCTCTGTCTGGTCGCAGTCTCAAACTGGAGCAGCCACTGAAATGTAGAAAATTTACAACATGAAAAAAAGGCCATTCCCCCCATCATAGCTGTGCTGGCTGCGAAAGAGCGTGTGCAGCCTAATCTCACTTTTCAGTTCCTGGATGGATCCTGTGGGTTTACAGCATGTTCAAGTTTTTTTATAAAAAATGAGTCAAGGGTTACCATCATGACCGTCCTTTCAGACAGTGAGTCGCAGCCCATTCCCACCTTCTGAGTGAAGACATTCTCAACTCCCCTCTAACCCCTTTGTTTTGCCCCCTGGCTGTTCTTCTCTCTGCTTTGCGAAATAGATCCTTCCTGTCCACTTTGTCTGAGTTCCTCATAATTTTATACACTTCAGTTCCCCTTGGGTAGCATGGTGGCTCAGTAGGTGGCACTGCAGCCTCCCAGGGCCAAGTACCCATGTTTGATTCCACCCTCAGGTGACTGTCTGCGTGGAGGTTGCACATTCTCCTCGTGTCCGCGTGGGTTTCCTCCGGGTGCTCCGGTTTCTTCCCACAGTCCAAAAATGTGCAGGTTGGGTGTTTTGGCCATGGGAAATTGCCCATTGTGTCCAGGGGCATGCAGTCCAGGTGGATTAGCCATGGGAAATGTAGGGTTACGGGGTCTGGGTAGGGTGCCCTTCAGAGGCTCATTGTGACTCAATGGGCCAAATGGCCTGCTTCCACACTGTCAGGGTTCTATAATTAAATCAGCATCATCTGTCACCAGGCAAACAATCTCCGGTCTTTCCTCCTTGCTCAAATTCTCCAATCCTAGATTCTAAATCTCAACTTATTTCCTCTCTCTCTTGATGTTTGTCCATCTAAGACTCCTGTTGAACCCTAAGGTAGCTCTGTCTACTTGGCTCTGATCTGCTCTAACTCCCGCTCTACAATGTGAGCCATTACCATGCAAAGTGAGCATCATTAATGACGAACCTAAATAGAATTGAGACAAGGAATCTTGGAAGAAAAGACAAGCTCTGGTTGAGCACTGTGTAGGTTGCTTGGTGACACTTTTCATCTGGAGAATGAGAAAGCAATTCAGAAAAACGGTTGAGGGTGAAATTAAGTTCAACCAAACACAGGAAATGGAAGCAAATGTCAATCAGTTGGACCACTTTTGGACAACGAAGGGGAGTTTCTGTTGGAGGTTGTGTGAAATGTTTTTAGCTCAATCCAGCCTCAAAACCTAATTGTCACATTTGTTCCACGTCAAACGTGGAATGAGACTGGAATAATAAATGCTGGACAGGTTTTTTAATGTAGTCCCTATTACTGTAAAACACCTCGAAGTGCTTCCTAGGGACATTATCAAGCAAATCTGATGCTGAACCACACAAAGAAGTATTGGAAGAATAGCTTGGTGTAAGGGATAGTCTTGAAGGGATTCTGAAGGGAGAGAGGGAGGTAGGGGACTGGAGGTTGTGCATGATAGTGTATGCTTGCCACAGAGGGAGTGTAGTGGAGGTTCACTAAGCTGATACTAGGGTGGCAGGACTATCCTATGATAAAAGGTTGGCTCGACTGGGTCTGTATTCATTACAGTTTAAAAGGATGGGAGAGAATCGGATAGAAATAGATCAAATTCTAACAAGCCTGGACAGACTAGATGCAAGGAGGATATTTTATTTGGTTGGGGAGTCTAGAACCAGGGGGTACCGACTCAGGATACAGAATAGACTGTTTGGGACTGAGATGAGGAAACATTTCTTCGCTCAGGGCCTAGTGAACCTACGTGGTTGTGGATGCCAAATCACTGAATGTATTTAGGAAAGGGAAAAGTAATGTTCAGATTTTATAGGGATTGGTATAATGGAGAGAGAGTGGAAAAATGGCATTGAGATAGAGAACCAGGTCTGATAGTATTGAATGGTGGAGCAGGCTCATAGGGCTGAATGGCCTACTCCTGCTCCTGGTTTCAATGTTTCTATAACAGACAGGACATTGTGAACCTAGACTGTGGCCAGTTAAGCAGATGGAATGTCTTTGAAGTGGAATGTACCCAGGTACAATGGGGAGGAAATTCTTCCAACTGTCACACCACTGGCTTTGTGTCATATCAGCTGCTTACAGACCTGAAAGGCTCCAAAATAGTTAATACTTAGTGACCACAATACTACTTCTGTAAGAACAGAATTAGACCATTCAGCCCATTGAGTCTGCTCTGTCATTCGATATGACTGATATGTTTCTCAGCACCATTTTTCTGCTTTCTCCCTGTAACCTTTGATCCCTTTACCAATCAAGAATCCATCTGTCTCTGCCTTAAACGTACTCAATAACTTGGCCTCCACAGCCCACTGTACTACAATGAGTTCCACAGAATCACCAGCCTCTGGCTGAAGAAATTCCTCTCCATCTCAGGAAGTAATGGCCTAGTGGTATTATTGCTGGACTGTTAATCCAGAGACCCACGTAATGTTCTAGGGATCCGGTTCAAATCTCAGCAGGGCAGACAGTGGAATTTGAATTCAACAAATATCTGGAATTAAGAGTCTAATGATGACCAAGAATCCATTGATGATTGTCGGGGGAAAAACCCATCTGGTTCAGTAATGTCTGTTCGGGAGGGAAGCTGCCATCCTTACCCTGTCTGGCCTACATGCGACTCCAGACTCACAGCAATGTGGTTGACTTTTAACTGCTCGATGGGCAATAAATGCTGTCCTAGCTGGTGACGTCCACATCCTGTGAATGAACTAAAAGAAAGGTTTGTCCTTCACTCTGAGGCTCTGCCCTCAGGTCCTCGTCTCTCCTACTAATGGAAACATCTTCTCCGTGTCCAGTCTGCCCAAGCCTCTCAGTAGTCTGTAAGTTTCAATCAGATCCGTCAATATCTTTCTGAACTCCATGGAATACAAACCCATTGTCCTCAATTGCTCCTCATATGACATGCCCTTCATTCATGGGATCATTCATGTAAACCCTTACATAGAAACATAGAAGATAGGAGCAGGATGAGGCCATTTGGCCCTTCAAGCCTGCTCTGCCATTCTTCACGATCATGACTGATCATGCAACTCAATAGCCTAATCCTGCTTTCTTCCCATAACCTCTGATCCCATTCACCCCAAGTGCTATATCTAGCCATCACTTGAATATATTCAATGTTTTGGCATCAACCACTCCCAGTGGTAATGAATTCCATAGGCTCACCAACCTTTGGGTGAAGAAATATCTCCTCATCTTTGTCCTAAATGGTCTACCCCGAATCCTCAGACAGTGACCCTTGGTTCTGGACACACCCACCATCGGGAACATCCTCCCTGCATCTACCCTGTCCAGTCCTGTTAGAATTTTATAAGTCTCTATGAGATCCCCCTGCATTCTTCTGAACTCTAGTGAAAATAATCCTAACCTAATCAATCTCTCCTCATATGTCAGTCCCACCATCCCCGGAGTCAGTCTGGTAAACCTTTGCTTGAGGGCAAGAGCATCCTTCCTCAGAAAAGGAGAGCAAAACTGCACACAATATTCTAGGTATGGTCTCACCAAGGCCCTGTATAACTGCAACAACACATCCTTACTCCTGTACTTGAAACCTTTTGCAATGAAGGCCAACATACTATCTGCCTTCTTTACCACCTGCTGCACCTGCATGCTTATCTTCAGCGACTGGTGCACAAGGATACCCAGGTCCCACTGCACACTCCCCTCTCCCAATTTACAGCCAGTCAGGTAGTAACCTGCCGTCTTGTTTTTGCTTCCAAACTGAATAACCTCACATTTATCCAAATGATACTGCTTCTGCCATTGATTTGCCCACTCACCCAACCTGTTGAGGTCATGCTGAAGGATCTCTGCATCCTCGTCACAGTTCACACTCTCACCTAACTTGGTATCATCTGCAAACTTGGAGATGTTACATTTTGTTCCCCTTTCCAAATCATTAATATATATTATGCATAGCTGGGCCCCAGCACCGATCCCTGTGACACCCTATTAGTTACTGCCTGCCAATTTGAAAAGGACCCAGTAATTCCTACTCTTTCTTTCCTCTCTGCCAACCAGTTTCCACTCCATCTCAATACACTTCCCCCAATCCCATGCGCTTTAATCTTGCACATTAATCTTTTATGTGGGACTTTGTCAAACGCTTTCTGAAATTCCAAACATACTATATCAACTGGCTACAAATTGTCAACTCTACAAATTACACCTTCATAGAATTTCAACAGATTTGTCAAGCATGATTTCCCTTTCATAAATTCACACTGACTCCTTTCTGGACCTCCTCTAATACCAGCACATCCTTCCTTAGATACAGCCCAAAACTGCTCACAATATTCCAAATGTGTTCTGACCAGAGTCTCATACATCCTCAGCAGCACATCCCTGATTTTGTATTCAAGTGTTCTTGAAATGAACGTTAACATTGCATTTGCCTTCCGAAATGCCAACTGAACTTGCATGTTAACCTCAAGAGAATCCTGAGTTAGGACTCCTAAGTCTCTTTGTACTTCGGATTTCTGAAGTCTTTCTCAAAGAACGAAAACAAAACAAAGAACAATACAGCTCAGGAACAGGCCCTTCGTCCCTCCAAGCCTGCGCCGACACATTTTACCCTTCCATACTAAAACTGGTTTTGCTTGCAGGATCCATATCCCTCTATTCCCTCCCTATTCATGTATTCATCCAGGTGCTTCTTGAATGCTGCTATTGTGTTTGCTTCCACTACCTCCTCTGGCAGCATGTTCCAGGCACTCACCACTCTTTTGTGAAAAACTTTCATCGCACATCTCTTTTAAACTTCCTCTCCCCTCGCGTATGGAACAAACTTCCTGCAAAAGTGGTGGATGTGTGTAAAAGATTTTCCTCTTGTGCCTTATTTAAATATTTTTCCTCCCACCTTAAAAATATGAGCCCTAGTCTTGAAATCCCCCATCTTAGGGAAAAGACAACTACCATCAACTCTATCTATACCTCTCATTATTTTATAAACTTCTCAACCTCCTACGATCCCGTGGAAAAATTCCCAGCCTATCCAGCCTTTCTTTATAACTCAAACCTTCCATAACTGGCAACATCCTGGTAAATGTCTTCTGAACCCTCTCTAGCTTGAATGTTTTTAAGGTAAAGACTGAAAGATTTTTGAACAGTAAAGGAATTAAGGGTTATAGTGAGCGGTATGTAAGTGGAGATGAGTCCACAAAAAGATCAGCCATGATCTTATTGAATGCCAAAGCAGGGTCGAGGGGCCAGATGGCCTACTCCTGTTCCTATTTCTTATGTTCTTTTAGCCTAACTACTGTCTGTGTGGAAAAGTTTTCTCTCACTTAATCCTGACTTCATTTGCATATCACTTTATGTCCTCTCGCTCTTTTCTCTTTTGCAAGTGGGAACAGCTTCTCCCCATTCACTCTATCCAGCCCAGTCATGATTTTGAAAACCTCCATCAAACCTCCTCTCTGCCTTCTTCTCTCCAAAGACAACAGTCCAAACTTCTTCAATATAACCTCATTATTGAAGTTTCTCATTCCTGGAGATATTCTTGCAAATCACTTTTGCACTCTCTCTCCAATCTTTCCTATAACTTTCCCAGTACTGGACACAATACACCAGCTGAGGTGAAACGAGTGTCTCAATTATATTAAGGTTATTAACTAAATTGCAAAAGAAATTAATGTACCTTTCAAAGCAGCAGTCCACCCTCCCCCCCACTATACCCCAGACCTCTGTCCTCATCCCTGCCATCCTTAAACGTCTCTCTGCAAAACAGAAGTCTTTGTTTAATTACCGGATTATCTGACTTCACCAAAATATAGTTCCACTCAGGAGTGAGATCACCTGTGCACTAGCTACAAATGTACAAATCGCAGCCCTTCTGCCGGAGAGATACCACAGCATCAAGCAACTTTCAGACTGTTCTCTGATCCTTACCAGATATGTCATTGAATGCTAAATATTCTGTCATTTACTTAGTAACTAAAATAGGAGGAGCTGAAATGCTGTGGTTCAAGCCTGTTTTATTCATTCATGGCACGTAGCTATTGTTTGTCAAGTCAGCATTTATTACCCATGTCCATCATAGAATCCCTACAGTATGGAAGCAGGCCCTTTGGCCCAACAAGTCCACACCAACCCTCAGAGCACCCCATCCACCTAATCTACACATCCCTAAACACTACAGGCAATTTAGCGCGGCCAATCCACCTCACCTGCACATCTTTGGACTGTGGGAGGAAACCAGAGCACCCGGAGGAAACCCACGCAGAGAATGTGCAAGCAGTCACGCAAGAGTGGAATTGAACCCAGATCCCTGGTGTTGTGAGGCAGTAGTGCTAACCACTGAGCCACACTGCTGCACCTGAGAATGTGGTGGTTAGCTGCCTTTGTACTACAGAGTAGTACAGGACTACTTTGGGTGTAGGTTCATCCACAGCGCTGAAGACCATAGCTATAGACTGTGCCAATTCTTAACCAGAGACCTTGATGTACCACCACTAGGCTGTGGTAATCTGAGAGATATGGTTGCAAGGTGACCAAGTTGGGAATGAAATATTCCATGGTAGCCGACATATTGAAAAGATGCACAGCACAGAAAAGGAGAAGGGGTATTCCTAGTAATAAAGGATGGCACAAGGACAGCAGTGAAATAGAATCTTGGTTCAGGACGTAAGGCAGCATGGTAGTGATTAGGAATAAAAAGCTTGGGAAACTCTTGTGGGAATGCCCTAACAATTAGACAGAATGTGAATCAAGAAGGAAAATGAGCCCTTAACAAGGACAGTGCAATAATCTTGGAGACTTTAAACTTTATATCAACTGGACAGATTTATTGCCAAAGTTGTTCAGAGTTCCTTATTCATTCTTGACCAAGAGCTCTGCTACGTGATAATTTGTGTCCCAGGAGAACTATTGCTTGATTGGCAGCTCATGCTCTCTGAGCTTTTCTTTGACTTACGCAATGTTTACTTACACAAGATACAAAGATTTCAAGCTCTCCTGGTTTTGGTAATTGGTACCTTAATGGGTCTGGATGTGTTACACTGTTATAGGCCTGTAGTAAAAGTAGTTTATTTTATAAAGTAGGAAGTCATGAATTAGCATTGCTATTTTCAAAGTATTTTCACACACATCCCATTATTACTGTAGGGTTCTTCAGCTTAATGTAGTGTGAATGGTGGTGAAGGGGTGTGGTAGTGGCTTAATAACTACATGGGGCATGTAGGGATGTTTAGACAGACACAACTTGGCACCGAGGAGCCAGGAAGGGAATTTGGAACTTACCTTTCAAACGTTCCCTCACCAGTTATTGGCTTATGACATTTCTGAGATGCTGTGAAAGACAAAGCCTTTAAAAGCTGGGCTGACTTGTGCAGTGGGCTAGAGATCCCTATCCCTGGAAAATGGATCTGTCCGGGAAAGGAGACCAGAGGGTGGGCTCTGAGCTCAAACTAACCCATATCCTTAACCCCAGGTCAACACTGCATCAAGCGCCAAATGCAGGATAGGGAAATGCAGTAAGTATTTTAAACCTCTCCCTGTAAGAAACTGTGGTGGTGGGTGAGCTGGGGTGGGCTGTCTGTGATGGTGAACCTGTCAGAGCCACAGCTGGAGTAATGCTAAAGATGAACAGCTGACCACTCAGAGGGCAGCCCTGTGGGTATGGTACGTGTGTAAGAATTGGTGGCCTGATTTACAAAACATACTGTGTCTTAACAATCACCAGGCAGGAGTGTACCCCCCGCATTGGGGAACACTTCAGCAAACAAGGGCCTTCAGACTCCGATCTTCGGATAAACATCCTCCAAGGCGACCTTTGAGATGCACAACAACGCAGATTCACTGAGCAGAAACCGAAAGCAAAGTTCCGTACCCATGACGGTGGCCCAAACCATGACCTTGAGTTCATGTCTTGCTACGTGTGACCCCAACACACTGTTGGGGTTTCAGTCTTTAACCGCAGCATGCAGTTCTGTATCTATAAAATCTTCCTACTGTCCTGTTTTGACACTGTTACCTTGATAAGTTGTTATGATTGCTATACCTTAATTAGTTTGTACAGTTTTGGATTGCTTGTTACTTCAGTTAGACCCTCGGCATGCGACTCTTATACCTATCATGTTATTCCAGTCATTTCATTTGTCTCCAGCACCATCTTATATTTGATTATTTGCAATTATCTCTCTGCTTTAATTAATGGCTTCATAGGTCATTCCTTCCCTTGTTATTCAGCTGTTGACACTACTCACACCATTTGACACTTTTGATCACCTGCAGAGAATCGTTATTCAGCCTGTCGATACTCCACACACGCCATTTGTACTTCTCTGCTGACAATCTTAATTTCTTGGAATCATCTTTCCATTATCTCTCCACCTATAAATTCTGTGCCTGTGCACCCCTCTCCACTTCACCTGCCGAAGGAGCAGATCTCTGAATGTTTGTGGTGTCAAATAAACCTATTGGATCAGAACCTGTTGTCATGTGACTTCTGACATTGTCCACCCCAGTTCAACACTGGCACCTCCACATCACACTGTCTCAGCAGCAAAGAAACCAGAACACAGGTCAACTGCGTTAAATACAGTATGGTCCTGTAAGATCCAGTAGTTGGTCATGTTGAGAAAGAGTGGGATTGACAGGGACAGTGTTGAGATCTGTTTTCCCTCACTGACATTCGAATAGGCTTCGTCTCTGGTTAAGGGGCTGACCACATAACACATTGACTGAGCCTGGAAGACCATCAACTTGATGATAGACACTTTTTGGTCTGCCCAAACCTTGTTGACCCTGACCGAATGTTGCAGATTGGCCCATTCCAAGGTCGAAGACTATGTGCTGAGGGACACACTAAAGCTTGGGGCAACTACTGCCAAGACGCAGAGGGGAAAAGCCACTGTCTGAGGTCTTTCTGCTGAAGTTAAATGGGGGTCTATTCAGTTATCGAACCCGCCTAGTGCCTTAAATGCATGTACATATAGTCTGGTTCAAATAAGGGATCCTTTTGGTTTGTTTGGATAGAGTCAAACTCCAATGTTTGTTTGTTTCCTTGATGTGTCACTGTACAGAACTGAACTGCATTTGTGACTTTGTACATATATATATTTTTTATGAATTAAGTATATTTTTGAAATTAAAATAAAAGCATAGGAGCCCTTGTGGGAGAGTGTTGAGATCTCAGTCCCTACCTCAGAACCAGGAGGCCTAGGTTCAAGTCCCATCTACTTCAGAGGTGTGCAATAATATCTCCAAACAGGAATTCCTTCAGTCAAAGGATTCTGAATCTTTGTGATTCTCTACCCAGAAGGTAGTAGGTGCTCTGTTTTTGAGAAGGCTAAAATTGATCAACATAGCATGGTGGCCCAGTGTTTAGCACTGCTGCCTCACAGCACCAGGGGCCTGGGTTCAATTCCACCCTCGGGCGACTGTCTGTGTGGAGTTTACACATTCTCCCCGTGTCTGTGTGGGTTTCTTCCAGGTACCCCGTTTTCCTCCCACAGTCCAAAGATGTGCACATTAGGTGGATCGGTCATGCTAAATTTCCCATAGTGTTCAGGGATGTGTAGATTAGGTGGGTTAAAGGGGGATGGGTCTGGGTGGGATGCCCTGAGGGTCAGTGTGGACTTGTTTGGCCGAAGGGCCTGTTTCCACACTGTAGGGATTCTGTGACTTCCATGCTGGGAGAATCATGAGAAAATGAGGCTGGAGAAGCAGTAAAGGGGAATAAAGGAATGGTGGAGGAGCTGAATAGATACTTTGCATCACTATGGAAGATACCAGAACTTCAAGAGAGTCAGGAGACAGACGTGAGCATAATGGCCATTACTAAGGAAGAGGTGGTGGGGAAGCTGAAAGGTCTGATGATCAAATGGGCCACTGGGCTGAGGACTGGCAGATGGAGTTTAATTTAGATAAATGTGAGGTGTTGCATTTTGGAAAGGCAAACCAGGGCAGGACTTATACACTTAACAGCAAGGTCCTGGGGAGTGTTGCTAAACAAAGAGACCTTGGAGTGCAGGTTCATATTTCCTTGAAAGTGGAGCCACAGGTAGACAGGATAGTGAAGAAGTCGTTTGGTACGCTCGCCTTTATTGGTCAGTGCATTGAGTATAGAAGTTAGGAGATCATTTTGTAGCTGTACAGAACATTGCTTAGGCCACATTTGGAATACTGCTTGCAGTTCTGGTCTCCCTGCTATAGGAAGGATGTTGTGAAACTTGAAAGGGTTCAGAAAAGATTTACATGGATTTTGCCAGGATTGGAGGGTTTGAGCTACAGGGAGAGGCTGAATAGGCTGGGTTTATTTTTTCTGGACCGTCAGAGGCTGAGGGATGACCTTGTGGAGGTTTATAAAATCATGAGGGGAATGGATAGGGTGAATAATCAAGGGCTTTTTGCTGGGGTGGGGGAGTCCAAAACTAGAGGGCATAGGTTTAAAGTTAGAGAGGAAAGATTTAAAAGGGATCTGAGGGGCAACTTTTTCCAACTATTGCAGGTACAAGTACAACATTTTAAAGACATTTGGGTAAGTACCAGGAGCCGGCAGATGGGACTAGTTTAGTTTGGGATTATGTTCGGCATGGACTGGTTGGACTGAAGGGTCTGTTTTTGTGCTGTACGACTCTACGACTCTATAAAGTAGCCTCAACTGCTTCACTGGGCAGGGAAATTCCACAGACTCACAACCTTCTGGGTGAAGAAGCTCCTCCTCAATTCAGTCCTCAATCTTCTGCCCATTATTTTGGGGCTATGCCCCCTGGTTCTGTTTCACCCAACAATGGAAACACCTCCCTGCTTCAATCTTATCTATTCCCTTCATAATTTTATGCATTTTTTTTAAGATCCCCCCCATATTCTTCTAAATTCCAATGAGTATAATCCCAGTCTACTCGATCTCTCCTCATAAGCTAACCCTCTCAAATCCATAATCAACCTAGTGAATCTCCTCTGCACCCCCTCCAGTGCCAGTACATCCTTTCTCAAGTAAGGAGACTAAAACTGTACATAGTACTCCAGGTGTGGTCTCACCGGCACCAGCCGCGACATAACCTCTCTGCTTTTAAACTCAATCTGTCTAGCAATGAAGGACAAAATTCCAAATGCGTTCTTAATTACCTGCTGCAACTGTAAACCAACTTTTTGTGATTGAAGACATTGGGATTGTTCTCCTTGGAGAGAAGAGGCTGAGAGGACATTTGATAGATGTTATCAAAATCATGAGCTGGACAGAGTGAATAAGGAGAAGCTGTTCCAGCTTATAAAAGAAAAAAGAATGAGAGGGCAAGGATTTAAAGTAGTATGCAGATGAGCAGTTAGGGCATATAATATGGTGGAGGCAGGGTCAATTGTGACATTCAAGAGCGAATTGGATAGTCATTCAGATAGAAATAGTTTACAGGGATAAGGGGAAAAGGCACTATGTAATAGAACATGTGCAGGCGCAATGGGCCAAATGGGCTCCTCCTGGTCCATAAGGGTAGTGTAGTGGCTAGTATTCTTGCCTGTTACTTGGGAGACCAGGGTTCAATTCCCCACCAGGGAGAAGCCAACATTTTGGAGCCGTACTGGAGTTAGTATTGGGGAAGGAGCCTGGCTAGGTGGTTGACGTCTCAGTAGGGGAGCAACTCGGGAACAGTGATCACAAGTCAGCAAGCTTTAAGGTACTGATGGATAAAGATAAATATAATTGTCAGGTGAAGGTGTTAAATTGGGAGAAGGCTAATTACAACAATATTAGGCAGGAACCGAAGAATGTAGATTGGAGACAGATGTTTGAGAGCAAATCAACATCTGGTAAGTGGTAGACTTTCAAGTGTAAGTTGATAGGAGCTCAGGACCGGCATGTTTCTGTAGGGATGAAGAATAAGTATGGCAAGATTAGAGTACCTTGGATAACGAGAGATATTGTGAGCTTAATCAAAAAGAGAAAGGAAGGAAGAAAGAGAAAGGGAGCATTTGCCAGGGCTAGGAGGCTGGGAACACACGAAACAAGGGTGGAATACAAGGAAAGTCAAAAGAAACTTAAGCAAGGAGTCAGGAGGGCTAAAAGGGGTCATGAAAAGTCATCGGCCAACAGGATTAAGGAAGATCCCAAGGCTTTTTATAAATATATAAAGGGCAAGAGGATAGCCAGGCAGAGGGTTGGCCCACTCAAGGATAGGGAAAGGATTTTATGTGTGGGGCCAAGAGGAAATGGATGAGGTATTAAATGACTACTTTGCATCAGTATTCACCATAGAGAAGGACTTGGTGGATGATGAGCCTGGGGAAGGGTGTGTAGATAGTTTGGGTCAAGTTGAGATCAAAAGGGAGGAGATTTTGGGGCTTTTGAAAAACATTAAGGTAGGCAAGTCCCCAGGGCCTGATGGGATATATCCCAGAATAATGAGAGAGGCAACGGAGGGAATTGTTGGGGCCTTGACAAAAATCTTTGTATCCTCATTGGCTACAGGGGAGGTCCCAGAGGATTGGAGAATAGCCAATGTTGTTCCTTTGTTTAAGAAGGGTGGCAGGGATAATCCAGCTAATTACAGGCTGGTGAGCCTTACGTCAGTTGTAGTGGATTTATTGGAGAGTATGCCTCGAGACAGGATTTACTCCTGATCAGAAATAAATGGGTGCATTAGCAAGAGGCCACATAGTTTTGTGAAGGGGGGTCGTGTTTCATTAACTTGATCAAGTTTTTTGAGGAAATGACAGAGATGCTCAATGAGGGTAGGGCAGTGGATATTGTCTACATGGACTTCGGTAAGACCTTTGACAAGGTCCCTCATGGTAGGCTGAAACAGAAGGTAAAGCCACATGGGGTCAGAGGTGAGCTTGCGAGATGGATAAAAAACTGGCTCAGTCATAGAAGACAGAGGGTGGCAGTGGAAGGGTGTGTTTCTGAATGGAGGCTGTGACTAGTGGCGTTCCTCAGGGATCAGTGTTGGCACCTTTGCTGTTTGTAACATATACAAATGATTTGGAGGAGAGTGTAACTGGTCTGATTAGTAAGTTTACCGATGACACAAAGGTTGGTAGAATCGCGGATAGCGATGAGGACTGTCAAAGGATACAGCTGGATATAGATCGGTTGGTGACTTGGACAGAGAGATGGCAGATGGAGTTTAATCCAGAAAAATGTGAGGTAATGCATTTTGGAAGGTCTAATCCAGATGGAAAATATACAGTAAATGGCAGAACCCTTAAGAGTACTGATAGATAGTGGGGTCTGGGTGTATAGGTGCACAGGTCACTGAAAGTTGCAATGCAGATGGAAAAGGTAGTCAACAAGGCATACGGCAAGCTTGCACTTATTGGCCTGGGCACGGAGTTTAAAAATTGGCAGGTAATGTTGCAGCTTTATAGAACCTTAGTTAGGCCGCATTTGGAATATTGTGCTCAATTCTGATTGCCACACTACCAGAAGGATGTGGTAGATTTGGAGAGGGCACAGAAAAGATTTACAAGGATGTTCCCTGGTATGAAGGGCATGAAGGGCATTAGCTATGAGGAGTAGTTAGAGAAACTTGGGTGGTTCTCTCTGGAATGACAGAGGTTGAGGGGCGACCTGATAGAGGTCTACAAGATTATGAAGGGCATGGACAGACTGGACAGTCAGAAGCTTTTTCCCAGGGTGGAAGAGTCCATTACCAGGGGCCCATGGGTTTAAGGTGTGAGGGGCAAGGTTTAAAGGTGATGTACGAGGCAAGTTTTTTACACAGAGAGTGGTGGGTGCCTGGAACTCGCTGCTGGGGGAGGTAGTGGAAGCAGATACAATAGTAACTTTTAAAGGGCGTCTTGACAAATACATGAATGGGGAGTGAGTAGAGGGATACGGTCCCCGGAAGGGTAGGGGGTTTTAGTTGTGATGGGCAGCATGTCAGCGCAGGCTTGGAGGGCCAAAGTGCCTTTTCCTGTTCTGTAATTTTCTTTGTTCTTTGTTCTTTTCTCATAATAATTCTGTGATATTTACCTAGGTCTGGGCTCTGTGACCTTAATGACAAAACGATCTGTTTTTTTAAAAAAGATTGTCAAAAATGCAATATGCAAAAGCTGCAGAGCCATCTCTCAAACACCAACAATAACAAAAAGTAAGACAGAAACATTTATGAATTTCTAAGTAGCGCAGATTTATAATAAGTTCATAAGTGTGCGTCAAATACGTTCAGTGAAAGAGGAGTCTACACATTTTGAAGACCTTGGAAGGTGGTAATTGAATGCTACTTTCTCACAAATACAATGCTAAGAGAAGTTTAAAGTAACAAAATAAGCCATTTAATTCACGTCAACTCCTCCGCGTGAATTTGTCGCTGTTGGAAAGGCAAGCAGCTCATTTCTGTTCCCAGCAGCAACTGCAGCTTCTCTTGGTTTCTTTATTTTTTGGCTTTTGTTCTTGTTGAATACAAGTCAACACTTTTCCAGCATATGATGCCGTCGCGTTGAGCAATTATGCTCTGCTGGGGATTAGGGAAAGGTCAGCACTCCTTTAGACAATATGGGATGACATTTAGGATAGGTAACCTGCGCAGTTCTTAATGGCAGTACATTTATGAATGTATTTACAATGAAGTATTGTTTGTCAAACCTACATGCCCTCAGAAATGTTCCATTTTTACTCCCCTCTCACTAAAACACATGGAGAAGAGCTGCTCCAGACTGGAAGTGGGGTCTGACCACGGTTTAAAAATGTCTCTGGCACAGGAATCGCGGCGATGGCAGAGAAAATTCCATTTGCCTTTTTAATCACCTGCGGCACCTGCAATCCCACCTTCAGCTATTCATGCACCAGGACACCCAAGTCCCTTTGCACAGCAGCGTGATGCAATTTTTTACCATTTAAAACATAGTCCAATTTGCTGTTATTCCTACCAAAATGGATGACCTCACACTTATCAACATTGTACTCCATCTGCCACACCTATGCCCACTCACTTAGACTATCTATATCCCTCTGTAGACTTTCAGTGTCTTCTGCACACTTTGCTCTACCACTCATCTTAGTGTCATCTGCAAATTTTGACACACCACACTTAGTCCCCAACTCCAAATCATCTATGTAAATTGTAAACAATTGCGGTCCCAACACTGATCCCTGAGGCACACCACTTGTCACTGACCGCCAGCCAGAAAAACACCCATTTACCCCTACTCTTGGCTTTCTACTGGTCAACCAATCCTCTATCCATGCCAATACATTACCTGTAATACCGTGCAACTTTATCTTATGTAGCAGCCTTTGGTGTGGCACCTTGTCAAATGCCTTCTGGAAATCCAGATACACCACATCCACAGGTTCCCCATTGTCCACCATGCAAGTAATATCCTCAAAGAATTCCACCAAATTAGTTAAACATGACCTACCCTTCATGAACCCATGCTGGGTGTTTCCAATGGGACAATTTATATCCAGATGTCTTGCTATTTCTTCCTTAATGATAGATTCAAGCATTTTCCCCACTACTGAAGTTAAGCTACCCGGCCTGTTGTTACCTGCTTTTTGTCTACTTCCTTTTTTAAACAGTGGCGTCACATTGGCTGTTTTCCAATCTGCAGGAACCACCTCAGAGTCCAGTGAATTTTGGTAAATAATTACTAGTGCATTTGCTATTTCCCCCATCACCTCTTTTAGTACCCTGGGATGCATTTCATTAGGGCCAGGAGGTTTGTCTACCTTTAGCCCCATTAGCTTGCCCAGC
This sequence comes from Ginglymostoma cirratum, assembly GCA_024137785.1. Lineage (NCBI taxonomy): Eukaryota > Metazoa > Chordata > Chondrichthyes > Orectolobiformes > Ginglymostomatidae > Ginglymostoma > Ginglymostoma cirratum. Next base: position 3,339,607 of record JAHRHZ010000132.1, read on the forward strand.
ACTGCCTCCTTAGTGATAATGATAGTTTCTAGGTCCTCACCTGCTATAACCTTCTTGCCATTAGTTTTCGGCAAGTTATTTGTGTCTTCCACTGTGAAGACCGACATGAAATAACTGTTTAATGTCTCAGCTATTTCCTCATTCCTAGTTATTAAATTGGCCTTCTCATCCTCTAAAGGACCAATGTTTACCTTCGCCACTCTTTTACAATTTACATATTTATAGAAACTTTTGCTGCCTGTTTTTATATTCTGAGCTAGTTTACTCTCAATCTATCCTACTTTTCTTTACAACTTTTTTTGTGACTTTCTGTTGGCCTTTAACGATTTTCCAGTCTACTAGTTTCCTACTACTCTTTGCTGTTTTGTATGTGTTTTTTTCAATCTGATAATTTCCTTTATTTCCTTAGACATCTATGGCTGGCTCTCTCTTTTCCTACAGTTCTTCCTTATCACTGGAATATACTTCTGCTGAGCACTGTGAAAAATTGTTTTGAAAGTCCTCCACTGTTCCTCAATTGACCCACCATAAAGTTTTTGCCCCCATTCTACCTTAGCTAACTCCTTCCTCATTCCTTCATAGTCTCCTTTGTTTAAGTACAGGACATAGGTACTGGATTTAACCTCCTCATGCTTCATCTATATTTTAAATTCGACCATACTGTGATCGTTCCTTCCGAGAGGATCCCTAACTGTGAGATCATTAATTATTCCCGTCTCATTACATAGGACTAGATCTAGGATAGCTTGCTCCCTCGTAGGTTCCATTACATATTGTTCAAGGAAATTATTGCGGATGCATTCTATGAACTTCTCCTCAAGGCTGCCATGACCAACCTGGTTTGACCAATCGATATGTAGATTAAAATCCACCATGATAATTGCTGTACCATTTTTACATGCGTTAGCTATTTCTATGTTTATTGCCCACCCCACCACGATGTCATTATTTAGTGGCCTACAGACCACACCTATCAGTGACTTCTTCTCCCTGCTATTCCTAATTTCCACCCAAATGGATTCAACGTTTTGTTCAGTAGAACCTATATCATCTTTAGAAATCAGAGCAACACCATCTCCCTTACCTTCCTGTCTGCCCTTCCGAATAGTTTGATACCCCGGATATTTAACTCCCAGTCATGACCATCCTGTAACCATGTCTCTATAACAGCCACTAAATCATACCCATTTACCATGATTTGCACCGTCAAATCATCCACCTTGTTTTGAATGCTCCCAGCATTCAGATAAAGTGCCCTTATGCCAGTTTTTGCACCTTCTTTTTGGGTCCTATTATCTCCATTACTAACAACTCTTGAGTTCTCCTTCCCTTTAACTTTTTTCCTAATTTTCAATGGAGTTGAAGCTTCCTCGTCACCTGCTAACCTGCTGCTTTGCCTTACATTAATTATCCACCTACGCTCACTTCTCCCTTCCCCCCTACTTACTAGTTTAAAGTCCTATTAACCACCCTATTTACCCTTTTCGCCAGAACACTGGACCCGGCCCTGGTCAGGTGGAGTCCATCCCAGCGGTATAGATCCCTCCTGTCCCAGAACTGATGCCAGTGCCCCATGAAAAGGAAACCCTCTTTCCCACACCACTCTTTTAGCCACGTGTTTACTTCCCTGATCCTCACCTCCCTATGCCAATTTGCACGTGGCTCGGGCAGCAATCCAGAGATTATGACCCTTGAAGACCTGTTTTTTAATTTTGTTCCTAGCTTTTCATAATCCTGAAATAGATCTTCTTTCCTCGTCCTGCCTATGTTGTTGGTACCTACGTGAACCACAACAACTGGATCCTTCTCCTCCCTCTCTAGTATCGTCTCAAACTGGTCAGAGATGTCTCGCACCCTCGCATGGGGCAGGCAACACACCATGCGGGATTTTCTATCCTGCTCGCAAAGGATACTGTCTATCCCCCTGATGATGGAATCCCCTACAACTACAATCTGTCTTTTTGCTCCCCCCTCTTGAATGGCCTCCTGGACCATGGTGCCATGGTCAGTTGACTCATCCTTCCTGCAGCCCTGTTCCTCATCCAAGCAGGGAGCAAGTGCCTCATACCTTTGGGACAATGTCAAGGGCTGCGGCTCCTGTGTTCCTGTCTGCAGGGTCCCTCTACCTGCCTCACTCGCAGTCACACACTGCTGTTCCTGCCTGCCAATCGAATTAACATTAGTTAATCTATCAGATGTGACTGCCTCCTGGAACACAGTATCGAGGTATTTCTCCCCCTCCCGGACGTGCCGCAGTGTTTGGAGTTCGGATTCCAGCTCATCAATTTTGAGCCGGAGCTCCTTAAGCAGCCAACACTTGCTGCAGATGTGGTCACTGCCGGTCTCAATGGGATCAGCTCGCTCCCACATCATACAGCTACAACACATCACCTGGCCTGCCATTTCTACTTAGTTAATTACTTAAAATTAATTCATTTTTTTTTTAGTTTCGCAGTGTTCTCTGCACCAGTAAGTTTACTCCGTTATATACTCAAACAGACTCCAGCTTTGCCTTCCGACCCACTCCCAGAGGATTTGGCGTCTGGGTGACCACCCGGAAAGATAACAAACAGATGAGGAAAAAAAATGCAAATAGTTTACCTGCTCACCACACTTAGTCATTATTATTAGGTTAGAGGAGGTGGAAGGGTGGGAGACACTACGTGTGTAATGTCTCGAGTATTAGTTAACTCCCAAATTTATTGGGTGGAAACTTACCTTCCCAGGCTGCCCTCGCGCTTTCTCCCAGACTCCCGCCGCTGAAACAACTGAAAGTTGCAGTGATGAGACTATAGCTTTAAGAGATATGTTTTGTCCTGGATTTCTTTTAAAGAGAAGTTTTGAGACAGAGCTGTCTATTTGAATCCAATAAAGTAACCAGGTTGTGAGGCCTTGAGTTTTTTTTTTAGAGTTGGAACAATAGAAGCAGCCTGAAAGGGTGGGGTCAAGCTCCCACGGAACGAGGGTTTTTTGTTTTAGTTTTTCAGTTGTAGTTTCTGGGGTCTTGAAGCTGGGTTTAGAAGCTGTAGTATGTCTTTCCCTGCTACTCTTTTCTCAGAGATTTTTCTTGATGTTTTCCTCCTGGATTAGAGAATTGCATGTGAGACAATCTATTTTTCTGAATTTGCCTTTGCCAAGAGTCTGCACACAGATGTTACTATATTGGAACAGTGACTGTTTAGTAGTAAAACAATCTACAATTCTGTTATGTTTTCCAACAGAGTTAATAATTCCAATTTCTTCTTCTTTTTGTTGTGTTTTAATTAGAGTACACGAATAAAGTGTGTTTTGCTTTGAATCCGGTAGTTTGACCAAAAAAATTGCATCTCGAACACAATGTGTGGGCACTTGCCTTTAAAAGAAGAACAAGTTAGGGTCTAGGCTATCTTCTTCATATATTTTCAGAGTTTGGTCAGGTCTGTAACACACTCTCTAGAGGTCTCTATTGCAGATTTCCAACATCTTATTTAGGTTCTCAACTTGTTTCGATGAATTCAGTGGCTGAAAACATTTGCTACTGCTGGATCTGAATTTATAAGCTCCAACTGCTGCTGGTGACATCTGTGATCTTTTTCATTTTTTCATCCTTTATGATCTTTGCAAATGCAACAGTGACTTTGTAATCTTGTCAATAATTTCATTTTTGTTTCTCAAGCCGGTATAAAGCTGCAGTGACTCTGCGAGCACAGTGTTTTACATCTTCACCCTCTGTCACCTGCTTTTCTTGTATTGTTACCTTAACCCCGACCCCAACCCCAACCCTAACCCCAACCCTAACCCTTACCCCAACCTTAACTCTAACCCCAACCTTAACCCTAACCCTAACCCAAACCCTAATCCTAATCCTGACCCTAACCCTAACCCTAATCCAAACCCTAACCTTAACCCTAATCCTAAACTTAACTCTAACCCTAACCCTAAACCAAAACCTAACCTTATCCCTAAACATAACCCTAGCCCTAACTCTTACTCCAAAGCCTAACCCTAACCCTTTGGTGCCCTGGAGATTCCTCTGGCTCATTTGTTCCTTAGTTCCTGCACCATTTCCTTTGGATTTCTCCAACTGGATAACCTTTGGACAAGGCACTTTCTCAGCAAAATAACTCTGAAGGCTTGATGTTGACGACTCTCTCCTGTAAATGGAAATCATGGGAAACCAGCAGAATTTGCATGTAAATAAAGCTGTTCCTTCAAAAGTTCGCAACATTCCTTTTCAATTTTTCTCTTCTTTGCAGCCAGTTCCAAAAATTGCTTCTAAACAAGAAATGGACACGACGATCACCCTTCAATGGTTGATCTGCCTGCTCCCACTCGAAGCAAGTGTTCCCGGTCTGATCACCAGTCCGAGACAGTGGAGAGTTACATTGATTTGTGTACATAGCCCACATGATTGGATAACAGGCCACAGTGCAGCATACTATTTTGCCTTTTTGAAGTATTTGCCAGTCAGGAATTTTTAGATGGCTGATGTATCTCTTCGCCTCACTTTCTGTGTTGGGAGCAGAATTTGGGAACAATTCTTCAGAAATCCATTGAATCAATGTTTAAGATGTACATTCTTTCTGGAGTTTCTTGGAAGCCTTGACTCCAATGGCAGGTTGCTGACCCCCTAATCTTGGTGGTTCACTGATTTCTCTGAGTGACAATTACTGGCTCTCTGAGTCTCAAACTTTCAGGTTGAAGTCTCATTCCAGGGCTTGAGTGGAGAGGTCAAGGCTGACAGTCCAGTGTGGTACTGAGGGAGCACTACACTGTCAGAGGTACCATTTTTCAGGTGAAATGTTAAGCTGAAGCCCGTATGTCTTCCTGAGTGGGCACAAAAATCCCACGGCACCATGTTAAAGGCAGTCACAGGAGTTCTGCCCGGTTTTTGAATTGAATTAAGTTGAGTTAGCTTTATTGTCATATGTACTCATGAGTACAGCCGAAAGTTTACAAGTCGCCATTTACCATGCCATCTTAGACACAAATCTATCCAGGTACAGATTTGTAAGTACAAATTCTTTGGAAAAAAATGTAGAAAAATTAAGAAAGAGAAGTCCAGCATTGTGGATCATAGGAACAAAGTGGAAAACTAAAAACGCTCAGCATTAAAGTCCTTCCAACACAGTCCACAGTGGCTCGTAGCCCCCTGTAACTGGAAGAGAGATGCCCACTGCCTCACTGCTGCCTGCGCCAGGCCCAGCCATGTAGGTGTTGCTATTCTTTAGGTGCTGTTGCTTTGCCACTAGGCCCACCTTGCCGACACCGCCAAGTCCCATGCTGAACCCATGGTCAACAGAGAAGTTGTGGATCAGAGGGACTGAACGATTAAACAGTTCCTGAAAGCCTGCGAGGAGGCAAGAGAGTTGAAGGAAGGGATCTGAGGTGGAAGGGGGTGGGGGCGCTCAGTGACCAGTGTTTATCCCTTTATCAGTACCACCAGAACAGATAACCTGCACATTACAGATTGACTCTCCTACTCCTCTGATGCTGCCTGACCTGCTGTGTTCCTCCAGCTCCACACTGTATTGTCTCTGACACCAGCATCTGCAGTTCTTGCCATCTCCAATATATTAGTCAACTATACACACAACCTCCAGTTTGACTTCACCACCTGTCTCTCTCTCTACCTCTCCTTCACCTTCAATGGTTTGTATTGCCCTTAATGGGCTTTGGATGCAAATTAAGCCATTGGAAATCACAAATATTTTACTGGTGCTGGTTATTAGATGGAAAAATACCACAGGTGATTTGGAGATGGGAAATAAAACGCATTCAGTCATGTGTAAGAGCACTTCTGGGTATATAAAAATAATAGAAATAAAATACAATCTCATAGCAGGGACTTTGTGGTGCAGTGGTAGTGTCCCTACCTCTGAGCCAGGGGACCTGGGATCAAGTCTCACCTGAAAGTGTGGTAGCATGTCCAAGTGGGTTTTAAAACAAAATCTTTAAGGATACTTGTGGCACAGTGGTAGTGTCCCCGCCTCTGAGTCAGGAGTCCTGGGTTCAAATCCCACTTGCTTGAAAGGTATGTAATACCATTTCAGAGCAGATTGATTAGGAAATGCCTAACACCCAGACTAAGTGGAAGTCTAAGATATCAGAAATTGCTGGGAAAGCTCAGCAGGTCTGGCAGCACCTGGGAAGAGAAATCAGAGTTAACCTGACCTGAAACATTAACTCTGATTTCTCTCCACAGGTGCTGCCAGATCTGCTGAGCTTATTTAGCAATTTCTGATTTGCAGCATCCGCTGTTCTTTCGTTTTTTTTTTGTCTAAGATATCGAATTTGCGTATATAGTTTTAAAAATTCCAGGTTTCTGACTCAGTAAGAATCTGGGGCTCTGTGGTATGTTTTTAACTGGAATAATATATGAAAAAACCGATCACAGCACTGACTGTGCTGTAAAAATACCTCATGAGCTGTGAAGTGATTTGAAACATCTGGTGGTTTGAAATGCGTTAATAAATGCAAATTTTGTTTAAATTAGCGAGTGGGGAAAAGGTTCTAAAGAACACAAAGCAGTTCCTCACTCTCTTTGTATGTGACAACCAGTGGAGGATGTTTACGAGCTATAAAAGGGAAATTCTATCAGGCCATCATCCCAATTTACTATTGTTTGATTCAGAAAAACACACATCGATTAGAGAACCTCCGAATCCTTTGTCATTGGTAAATTGTACAGGTGTTTAAAACTGTGCTTAGAACAAAAAAACAGAATGTTTTACATGATACTTCTGCTGTTGGAGCTCATTCCATTCACATCAAAACACAGAAATATCCTAAGGCGATCCATAATATTAAAAGTCAACACTGAGCCTTGAAAGGTGTTAAAGGACAGGTGATCAAACTCCTAGTTGAAATGTTAGGTATTCCTGAAAGAAGGAAGACAAGGATGGGACGTGGATGGGTTTACAGGGAATTCCTGAGCTAAGACCTTGGTCATCGTATGTGCCGTTGCCAATTTGAAATCAGCGCTGATCAAGATGCCAGGAGCACATCAGAGGGATATAGGATTGGTGGAGGGCACAGAGTTAGGAAGGGGGTGAGGCCATGATGGAGGGGTTTGAAAACAGGGATGAGAATTTTCAAATCGCCTTTATTGACAGAGAGCCGGTGTGGCTCAGAGAGCACAGGTGTGAGAGGTGAACAGGACCTAGCAGCCACAGGGGACTAGTTCAGTTTGGGATACCTGTTTGGCATGGACATGTTGGAGCAAAGGGTCTGTTTCCATGCTGGATGTCTCTATGCTTCATCATACAGTCATAGAGATCTGCAGCATGGAAGCAGGCCCTTTGGTTCAACATGTCAATGCTGACCAGATATCCTAAACTATTCTAGTCCCATTTGCCAGCATTTGGCCCATATCCCTCTAAACCCTTCCTATTCATGTACCTATCCAGATGCCTTTTAAATGTTGTCATTGTACCAGCCTCCACCACTTCCTCTGGCAGCTCATTCTATACACTCACCACCCTCTGTGTGAAAAAGTTGCCCCTTAGATGTCTTTTAAATCTTTACTCTCTCACCTTAAGCCTATGCCCTCTAGTTTTGGACTCCCCTACCCTGGGGAAAACACCTTGGCTATTCACCGTATCCATGCCCCTCATGATTTTATAAACCTCTATAAGGTCAACCCTCAGCCTTCGACGCTCCGGGGAAAATAGCCTCAACCTATTCAGCATCTCCCTATAGCTCAAATCCTACAACCCTGGCAACATCCTTGTAAATCTCTTTCAAGCTTGACAACATCCTTCCTATAGCAGGGAGATCAAAATTGAATGCTATATTCCAAATGTTGCCTAGCCAATGTCCTGTACAGCCACAACATGTCATTGCAACTACAATACTCAATGCACAAGTTGAAGAAAGTATAACAAATGCAAAATACTGCCCAGGCTGGGAAAACTGAAATAAAACCTGAAAACACAGTGGGGTTAAGTCTTCCCAGGCCCTGAATTACTTCTGTACTTCAATGCTTGTATTTGGACCCTATCAGGTCCCCTCATTGAAATGCTCACTCAGTTTGAGCCTGCTTGAACGCTCAGAGTGTCTCTGCCTTGACTTTTTAGTTTGGTCTCTCAGCCAGAACTAACAGGCCCACAACATCTCTGTCATGCCTTGCCTTTTAGTGCAGACACAAACCAGGCAGCTTACCCCTGGTTGTCAGCGGTCATCTGTCAACAGGGTAGACTTGCTGCTGTGTGGCACCGAGCCGTGCCAATCTTCCACCATCAACATATACCAGCAGCTTATGTGGCAAACACCCAGTGTCCAATGGGCCTACCGATTTCTCCTGGAATGAGAGAAAGACAGAGATTGAGAGAATGACATAGCAGGAACTGCCGATGCTGGAGTCAGAGTCAACACAGTGCGCTGGAGGAACACAGCAGGTCAGGCAGCATCAGAGGAGCAGGAGAGTCAACGCTTCAGGTTGGGAATCTTCATCAGAACTTCTGATGAAGGGTCCCGGCCCAAAAGATCAAAGTTCCTGTTCCTCAGAGATTGAGAGAAAATGGTTGGCACAGCTATTGGGGTTCTAACTGTGCCTCTGATCCTATTTTTCTAAACAGCCTGTTCAGAGATGTTATTTTACACCTCTGGAGCAGGTGGGACTAGAACCTGGGCCTCCTGGTGCAGGAGTACGGACACTATCAAAATTCCATAGTCTGTTTATTTTCTTCAGAGAGATTTAAAGTAGAATGTCTTTTGAAATAGTCTCTCCCCAACAGTGATAAAAGTGTAGCTATTTTTAGCTGCTCTGCCTTTTAAGTAAATCTGTTACAATCTCATAGTGCTGCCTTTGTGAGTGGTAAGTTCTGTTTTATATCACCATTCATTTTGACCAGTGCCTGAGAAGGAAAGTTGCAGCCATTGTTTCTTATCCAGTAGTTTTAACTATGTTTCTGTTTCTTCGCTCTTTTTTCTGTGGCTTGCTGTGACATTTAGTAGCCTTCAGCAGCTCTGACCATTCCTGTGTTCCTCTTTTAGTAGCTGTGCTTTTATAGTTCAATGTTTGATCACTCTGACACTGTAATTCCAACTCACAGCACAACAATCTAGATGCATCTTTATTGAACTGCATATAAACATTCTAACCCAATGCACCCATGGCTTTGTACAGCAACTGCTCTGCCCAGGACCGTAAGAAACTACGGAGAGTTCTAAACACAGCCCAGTCCATCACACAAGCCAACCTTCCATCCGTTGACTCCATCTATACTTCTCACTGCCTTGGGAAAGGCAGCCAACTTAATCATAGGCTCCTCCCACTCTGGTTATAATCTCCTCCTACCTCTTCCATCAGGCAGAAGATACAAAAGCTTGAACCAACGGATTCAAGAACTGTTTCTTCCCCACTGTTATTAGAATGAACCTGAATGAACCTCTCCAATTTTAAACTTAATGTTGGTCTCGCTCTATGTGTACCTTCTCTGCAGTCGTAACATTGTGCTCCTCGCTCTGCTCTTTTACCTTAATGCACTCTGTATGATCTGCCTGTACTGCACGCAAAACAAAACTTCTCACTGTACCTAGGTACATGCGACTACAATAAATCAAAGCAAAAATGGATGCCAGTGGTGAGTGCTTCATGTTTGATGTCACATGAATATGACAAGCCAAGACTCACAGTGTTGCTAATGAGACCCTTGAGTGGATGTTGGAGCTGTCCTACTCAGCATTTTTTAATGGCTAACAACCATGTTTGAATGAACAATTTTAATTTAATTTCTTAACAGAAAATGTTTGATTGTGTGGCTTTCAGAAGAGGAAACGAGCTATGGCCAATATTAACCCCAATGTATTCTGTAGTTAATCTGTTTTCTAACACTTTAATTGCCTCTTTTGTCTGTCCTGTCTCTGGCTTACTCAAGGCTCTCTGGCCCAGTCCTGCTGGTGTTACTGTGGATCTAGGACAGAGGTACCTGATGTATCTCTGGAATGTCCTCCTGTTACATCTAATTTCCAAGCTGTGTGAAGGAAAGGAATGCAAATCTTGAATTTCCATAGCACCATTCATAACCTGAGGATGTTCAAAAGAGCTTTAAACCAATGACCAGCCACTATGCAAACCAAGCAGCCAATTTGTGAAGGGGAAAAGCAATGACCTAATGAGGCAATCAGTTTTCATTGCTTTAGGGATCAATATTGTCCATGGGAAACCCTCCTGCTTTTCCTTGCACTAGCGCCATGGGATTTTTAATGCTCATGGGACACAGTTGGAGGCTTGGTTTAATGCCTTCCCCGAGAGATCAGCATCTCCAGCAGTGGAGCACTTCCCAAGTAGGAGTCCTCCGGAGCCAGACTTGAACATTAAGGAAGACAGATTGAATTTAATTGAGCGATTCATTGTCACTTGTGTTTTACGGTGAATAAGACAGTAAGAAGCAGTGAAAAGCTACAATAGTCACCACAGTCCAGTGCCAATTTGAATAGTTTTAGAATAAAAGGATATACCTGAAAGAAAGTCTATCTTCGTTTCACCGCCTTTGCCATTAACCCTGAGCTGGCTCACTGCCACCAGCCCTTCGCTGCCTGCGCCAGACCCACCAATGTAGGAATCCCCATTCTTAAAGTTCCCTCTCTTCACCTCTGGGCCCACCCCACTGATGCTGTCATCAACTGCTGAGTCCTGTACTGAACACACATTCGCCCCGTGACCAGGTGTCCCCTGCTCCACTGTCCACCTTCGCTGCTGCCTCGTTGAGAACCAGAAACCCCTGCTCCGGGCCTACTGTGACTGCAACAAGGGGTCCCCTGCTCTGCTGCCACTTCAATGATGCCAGGCCTCCCTGCTCTGGGCATACCATGCTGCTGTCACTGCAGCCACCATCTTGCCAACGCCTGGTCTGGGCCTACCACAACCAGGACTCCCTGGCTGTGCTGCTACCTCAATGGTGCCAGGACATTGCCCTGAGCTATAATGAAACAGTATTTGTTGGCAGGTGCCAGTCTTCACTGGTCAGTGCAGGAGACTGGATAACTCACCTGTTGCCTGTTCTCCTGTAGAGACCCATTCCGTGCTTTGCAAAGGCCCCCACACACTGACGACACACGGAGTGGAAATACAGCTGCATTCCTCTGGGTTGGACAGAAACCACTTCATTCCTTCTTTGATCTGCGTAAGACATTGAAGTCTTCAGGGAAACCTTTCCCTTTCTTGGTGTGGGGAAATGAACAGAGAGGAGTGCAATCTGAATTAAGGTCAAGCCTGGAGAATCAAGTGGCCTCTCTGCTCAGTTTCTGCCATGATCTAACGCCCCCCTCCCACCCACCTCCACACTATTTGTTTACATTTGTTCTTGGAACTTGAGCATTTCTGGTAATAGCATCCCAAAGTGTTCTGTGCCGTGTTGGCATGGTCTTCTTCTTGGATCACTGGTGGTTTGAAGCGAATGGGCCACGATCGAAAGCATTTAGAGACAATCACTTTGGGATGTGGGAGTGCCGTCACATGTCATAGGTGATGAAAGATTTTAAAGGACCTGAGGGGTCACTTTTTCATACAGAGGGTGAAATGAGGAAGTGGTGGAGGTGGATATAATCACAACGTTTAAAAGGCATCTGGATGGTATATGAACGGGAAGGGTTTAGAATGATATGGGCCAAACACAAGCAAGTGGGACTAGGTCAAGCATGGGGCTGGATGAACACAGCAGGTCAAGCAGCATCATAGGAGCAGGAAAACTTGACGTTTCGGGCCTAAACCCTTCATCAGAAATCCCCGCCTCTTCGACTTGTCTGCCTCCTCTCCACCTATCCTTTCCTCTATCCATCCTCTATCCGCCTCCCCCTCTCTCCCTATTTATTTCAGAACCCTCTTCCCCTCCCCCATTTCTGATGAAGGGTTTAGGCCCGAAACGTCAAGTTTTCCTGCTCCTATGATGCTGCTTGACCTGCTGTGTTCATCCAGCCCCATGCTTGTTATCTCGGATTCTCCAGCATCTGCAGTACCTTTTATCTCTGGGACTAGGTCAAATTAGGATATCTGGTCGGCATTGATGAGTTGGATTAAAGGGTGTGTTTCCATGCTACATGACTCAATGAGTCAGGCTGGATAAGAGGATCACATTTTCCTTCCATAAAGGACACAATGATGCAATTTTTTTATAAATTGATAATCCAACAATTTAAGGATCAGTTTTGCCAACCGCGCCTTTCATTCTCTGTTAATTTGTTGCTGCAGTTTGATTACATCTGGTAGTGGGACGGGTAAAGATTACAAGGAGCTCAGTTGTTGGCAAATATGACCCTTTTCTTCATATGGTAAGTACAAACAGCGTAAAAGAGAAGACATTATGTGGGGTTTCTGAGGAAAACCATCTTCCTGTAGTCACGGACTACTGCCTCACTTCCCCTGGCCGTCAGATTTGTGTGTTAACATTGATCCCTCATACCAATCTCATCCTCAAGGATATAACCGTATCCATTCCATCATTTAGATCACTCTATGCTACAATTTCCACACTTCTATGAAGAAAGGTAAGATTTTCATTAGAAAGACGGAGATTGAGGGGGGATCTGATTGAGGTCTACAAAATCATGAGGGGTATAGACAAGGTGGATAGCAGGAAGCTTTTTCCCAGAGTGGGGGACTCAATTACTAGGGGTCATAAGTTCAAAGTGAGAGGAGGAAAGTTTACGGGAGATATGTGTGGAAAATTCTTTACGCAGAGGGTGGTGGGTGCGTGGAACATGTTGCCAGCGGAGGTGGTAGACGCAGACACGTCAGTGTCTTTTAAGATGTATCTGGACAGGTACATGGATGGACAGGGAGCAACGGAATATAGACCCTTAGAAAATAGATGACAGGTTTAGACAGAGGATCTCGATTGGCGCAGGCTTGGAGGGCTGAAGGGTCTGTTCCTGTGCTGTAATTTTCTTTGTTCTTTGTTCTAAAGTGCAATTCCATGTTCTTTTCACCTGGCCTGGTGGGATTTGAACTTCTGGTGCCTGGACTATTAGTTTAGGCTTTTGGATTGCTAATCTATGAACACAATCTTATTTAGCATTCAAGAATTTCCTCCTTCAGCTTTCCACTTGAATATCTCACTATGTTTCACACCTAATTGTTGTATAATGTAATACTCCCCTTTGATAGACCTCCCCCGTTTCCTCCACCTTTTAATCTCGGTCTTGTCCTGATGTTTAAATAACCATTTTTCTGCAGCACTATATCATTTGAGAAAAACAGCATGAATGGTTTGACCTTATCCAGGACTTTCTCAGCAGCAAACGGTCTGTGTGTGTGAACAGGTGAGAAAATGACAGATTTATCACCGTGATCTTGGTAAAGGAAGTGATAAAAATCACACTTCTGTCAATTATTGCCTCCGAAAGTTGTTTGTGCCAATTCACAGCAACTGAAAACAACAGCAAACTGGCCTGATTTCTCAGAAATCAAGTACTGAGCTGCTGCCAGCTTTGTCTAGAGCATGTTACTCTCACAAACAAGATGCAGTGCAACGTGGGAAATGTGACAACCAATTTACTCAGAAGAAGACCCCAAGCCCAGCTCACCTCTTAGACAGCCCCTTAGGAAGGAGAAGTGAATGCAGTTTGACTGATGGCTGGTAAATCCTTTGCATGATCTGGTAGAGGGATCGTCATTAGCCAGGACGCTGAGCATAACCGCCCTGGTCTTAGAAGATAGAACGGGATAGGAACAGGCCCTTCGGCCCACAATGTTGTGCCGAACATGATGCCAAATGAAACTGAGCTCTTCTGCCTGTCTCTCCATTCCTTGCACATTAACGTGTTCGTCTAAAAGTCCCTTAAATGCCCCTATCAGATCTGCCTCCACCATCACCCCTAGCAGCATGTTCCAGGCTCCTACCACTCTCTGTGTAAAAAAACTTGCCCCTCACATCTCCTTTGAACTTTCCCCCTCTCGCCTTAAATGGATGGCCTCTAGTATTAGACATTTCAACTCTGGGAAAAAGATTCTTCAAAATAGAGTTGTGGGGAGTTTTCTATCCCCTGTGAGGGCAGCTGGGACTTCTGTCCAATGCCTCCTCTGACAGCTTACCTCACCAACCAGTCCTTCCTCAGCACTGCACGACAACGTCAGTCTTCAGATTGGAATGGTATTTGTACCCTCCGCCATCTTGATTCAGGGCTGAGAGATTCACCAGCCAAAACATTTCCAGTGTAACTCACAATCATGATGTTTGAGATGAACATTATTGTCTTATAAAGTTATACATCACAGAAACAGACCCTTCGGCTCAACTTGTCTGCGCCAACCAGACATCCCGATCTGAACAAGTCCATTTTTTGCCAACGTTTGCCCCATATTCCTCTAAACCCGAGATGTTGGAATATTTCTTCAGCTGCAACCCCTCTGTCTGATTTCTGTTGTCAGTAACTCCCCACCCTGGCACCATAACAGGCAAAGAGGCATAGGCTTGAGAGGCAGGAATGTATCCGTGTCAGACCCACTGCTCTCAGATTGATGGTCAAGTCATCTATTCCAGCTTTCTGGAAGGTCACTTTCTACTCTCTCTTCAAATCTAGTATGTCTTCGTGCTGTGGCGTCTGTTTTACGGTATCGCAGTAATTGATGTAATGAGTATAGTTATTGTGTGATCTATTATATCATGAGAAAAGCTACATAAAGAATGGAGGATGACCTTATACCTCAAAGGCATTCAAAACCATTGGATGTTAGCTCTGGAAAAGAGTTTTTATAGCACAGCAAAAGGCCCTTCAGCCCATTCAGGAGAGATGTTGGGAAGCACTTCTACACACAATGTGGTAGATGTTTGGAACTCTCTTCCACAAACAGTAGTTGATACTGGATCAGTTATGAGTTTTAAATATGGCGTAGATAATTTTTTTGTTAAGCAAATAAATTAAGGTGTGTGGGCCGAACACAGGTATGTGGAGTTTGGCCAGTAGACAGTGAAGAAGGTTATCTAAGATTGAAAAAGAATCTTGATAAATTGGGCCAAAGGCCCGAAGAGTGGCAGATGGAGTTTAATTTGGATGAATGCGAGGTGTTTCACTTTGGTAAGGCAAACAATGCCAGGGCTTGTACAGTTAATGGTAGGGCCTGGGGAGGGTTGTTGAACCGAGTGACCGAAGGGTTCAGGTGTATGGTTCCTTGAAAGTTGCGTCACAGGTAGACAGGGTGGTAAAGAAGGTGTTTAGCAAACTTGCCCTCATTGCTCAGTCCATTGAATATAGGTGTTGGGATGTCGTGTTGCCGGGGGTGGGTCTGGCTGAGAAGCTTTTCAAAGGCTAGGGGTGGACTCGATGGGCCGAATGGCCTGCTTCCACTTTGTGGGGTTCTATGATTCTATATGCTTGAAAAGGAAGAATGTGCAGGGTCATGTGCGAAGGCAGGTGAGAGATACCTGATTCATTGCTCATTTAGAGAAATGGCACAGACGTAATGGGCTGAAATGCCACGTTCTGGGCTGTAACTGTTCAGTGAATACACTGCCTATTAAATGTGCCCAAATGCCAGAATGTTGTTCATCCACTCTGTTGTCTGAAGAAGGAATAATTCACATAACATCGAAAAAGAAAATAGGGGCCGTATAAGGCCATTCAGCCCTTCGAGCCTCTTCCACCATTCAATAGAATCATGGTTGATCATCCGACACAGTCCCCTGTTTCCACTTTCACCCTATATCCTTTGATCCATTCAGCTATATCCATCTCCTTCTTGAAAACATTCAATGTTTTGGCCTCAACCACTTTCTGTGGCTGGGAATTCCATAGGCTCACCACTCTCTGGGTGAAGAAATTTTTCCTCAACGCAGTCCTAAACGGTTTTCCCTGTATCCTTACACTGTGACTCCTGGTTTTGGACTCCTGGCCATCGAGAATATTCTTCCTGAGTTTACCCTGCTTGCCCAAAAATTTTTGTTTAACACATTCCATCAACCAGCCATAAAAAAAAGCCCCCCCGCTATCATCGCTAGGCCTCAACATAGATTACACAGGAATTTGACAGGAATAGATTCACTCCAGATCATATGAAATGCTCAGGTTACTAATAAAAGTGACTCACAATGCTGAATTCAGACAGTTTAGCACAAGGTTAAATGGCAGCATAGAATCTCTACTGTGTGGAAGCAGGCCATTTAGCCCAACATGTCCACACCGACCCTCCAAAGAGCATCCTATCCAGAACCACCCTCCTACTTTATAACCCTACATTTCCCATGGCTAACCCACTTAGCCTGCACATCCTTGGACACTATGGACGATTTAGCATGGCCAATCCATCTAGGCTGCGCACCTTTGGACTGTGGGAGGAAACCGAAGCAACCCTACACAGACACAGGGAGAATGTGCAAAGTCCGAACAGACAGTCACCCAAGGGTGGAATCAAACTCAGGTCCTTGGTGCTGTGAGGCAGCAGTGTTGACCCCTGAGCCACAATGCCACCCCAAAATCAAGTGGAGCAAATTGGTGAAAATGCTTAGGAAGATCAAAGCCTAAGGGCCCTAAATAGGACCAATATGCTAAGGTCCTGACAAAGATCCTGGGGAGACGAGATGCTGGTTGAGGGCAGGAGATTGGAACACTCTATGTTCAATGATATTGGGTTTATTTGACAAGACTCTGCTGGAAACAGAATCTTACTGTTTTGTTAACAGCTCCCTCCCCTGCTGTTGGCATTGACTCAGTTCGGGGCATAACATTGCAGCTGTCCTACCGTCTCCATTATGTCCTGTCATTCTGTCTAAGCTAAGTCTCAATGTTTGGCCTGGAGTCTTCAGGAATTCAAGGTTAATCTCCAGCCCAGAGAAACAGGGAGCAAAATGATCAGACAATTATAAAAATAAAGGAAAATGTTATTTTCCTCTCCACAGATGTTGCCAAAGGTGAGAAATATTTGCAACATTTTCTGTTTTTACTATAAATAACAAATGCTTTCAGTTTCTTTGAGTATTTCATATGCAAAATATTAGAGATGGCAAATTGGCTGTTTGGTGGACTGTCATGAATCATTTGATTTAGTATCAATGACTCTTTTTACTTAACATTTGATTCAGGAGTTTCAGATCAGTTAGACTAGGAGAAGACCATGCGGTCCCTCAAATTTTGATCATGGCTGAATCTTACTATCTACTCTTTGACCTGATTTGAAGGAGAGAGTGGCTTCAGTGTTACTGTGGCCCAGGTAAATTCCCTGTGACCATGGCAGGGTTCAAACACAGGCACATTTAAATTCAATTAATAAATCTGGACTTGAAAGCTGTCATGGTGGGCCATCATGGATGGTTGTAAAAATTTGCCTGGCTCATTTATGTGATTAGGGAAGGGAATCTTGTCATCTGTAACTGGTCTGGCCTACATGTGACTCCAGCCCCACAGCAAAGTGGTTGACAACATACCCTAAACTGACCCAGTCCCATTTGCTGGCATTTGGCCCATATTCCTCTAACTCCTTCCTATTCATGTACCCATCCAGATGCCTTTTAAATGTTGTAATTGTACCAGCCTCCATCACTTCCTCTGGAAGCTCATTCCATACATATATCTGTGTGAAAA
Organism: Ginglymostoma cirratum; assembly: GCA_024137785.1. Taxonomy (NCBI): domain Eukaryota; kingdom Metazoa; phylum Chordata; class Chondrichthyes; order Orectolobiformes; family Ginglymostomatidae; genus Ginglymostoma; species Ginglymostoma cirratum. The sequence goes on from JAHRHZ010000132.1 coordinate 3,357,103, forward strand.
AGTTACCCCTAGGGTCCCTTCTATATCTTTCCCCTCTCACCTTAAACCCACGCCCTCTAGTTTTGGGCTCCCCCACTTGAGGAAAAAGACCGCGGCTATTCACCCTATCCATGCCCCTCATGATTTTATAAACCTCTATAAGGTCACCCCTCAGCTTCCGGCGTCCCAGGGAAAATAGCCCCAACCTACCCAGCCTCTCCCGATAGCTCAGACCCTCCAACTCCAGCAACATCCTTGTAAACCTTTTCTGCATGCTCTGAAGTTTAACAACATTCTTCCTGTAGAAGGATCTGCCGGGTTGTCCAGCAATTTTTGTTTTATATTTTATTACTGCCCTGGAGGAGGTCAGCTCAGATGGTGCTGAACAGGAGAGGGTCTAGGGTTTAATGAACGTCTTCACTTCTGCCGTGAATCTGGGCTACTATTAGCTCCATTACTACAAGATGAGTTGAAATGAGAGAAATTATGTAATTCCTTAGCCAGGTGAGAACAGAAAGGCAAATGGCACAAGCTGGGAATAGAGAATGACAAATGGGGGAGTAGATTTGTCACATAGGTTGCTTTATTCTCCCAGTGAAGCAGGAGGATCCCACTTTCCCACCATTGCTGTTGAACTCCGGAGTTCTCGTTTGGCTATTGAATGATTGGAAGGAGAAGTCTGAGCCTCCTCTCTGTGTGTGAACAGATTGATATTGGCGGTGTACAGACCCCAGGTGACAGACTCTTAATGTCAGACCATGGCCTCTGACCCTCATGGGGTCAGCTTTGTGGAAGAGTGATAGGGGTTCAGCTTCCACGTGGCCTCACACAGGAAATCTCAATGACTCCGTAGATTCCCATTGGATCATGGACCCACATACGTATGTGGTTAATCATAGAATCCCTACAGTGTGGAAGCAGGCCATTTGGCCCATCATGTTCACACCAACTCTCTGAACAGCATCCCACCCAGACACCCCCCTACCACCCTATCCCTGTAACCCTGTAATCCCACGACCTAGTCTACCTGACCTGGACATCTTTGGACTGTGGAAGGAAAAACCACACAGATATGGGGAGATCATGCAAACTCCACACGACAGTGACCTGAGGATGGAATCAAACCCGCATCGCCGGCACTGTGAGGCAGCAGTGCTAACTACTGAGCCACAGTGTCACCCTGTTGTCCCACATTGTTTGTGGATTGACATTGTGTTAAATCACAAGCGCATTTGGCATTTATGAGATGACATTTGGCTTCTGAGGATCAAGCAGTCATCAGCAAAGTAGTCTGTGACACAACAGATGGTGGGATCTTCATCTCCCACCTTATTCCTGATTTTTAATTAAATGGATCTTCAATTGTGCGCATTAAGTTAAACTCATTTCTTTAATTCTTGCATGCAACATGGGCATTTCTGGCATTTATTGCCCATCCATAATTTCCCTAGGACCACATGGGTCAGACCAGGCAGTGAGAGCTGATTTCCTCTGTGAGAGCTTCTGTATTACTCACTCAGTGATGTTGCAACCTTCCTAGTACCTGCCCCCAGCCCTTACACACCAGCTCTCTCAGGCTCTGATTCGGTCCAAACAGCGGTCCAGCTGGGCTGCCTTGGTATTCAGCCAACAGGTCAGCTGATTTTGAACAGGCCGAAGCCTCAGTCAAAGCTAATGCCTAGTTTGCTGTGTCTTTTATCATCTCTGAGCCACACCCTGTGGTCTGCAGCAACCGTACCTTCTTGGAAGCCAAGTTAGTTATTTTTTTAAAAAAAATTAAGATTGCACAGTGTGGTTATGACCTCAAATCAGTTAAAGAAAAATAAGGGATAAAAATAACGCTGAAATTAGTCAAGTTCTCTAGTGAAAAACATCATCAACACCTGCAACAGTCCACATTAGGGCGAGATGATTATTGCTTCAGTATGAGACAAGGAGACTAGTTTACTCCATCAAACACTTACAACTGATCCCATTCTGCCATTCTTTATCTGGGGCATAGTTTACCCTCCCACTTCTTCCCCATTGAACCTCACTGAGCTACTGTATCATCTGTGGATCCACCCACTCCAAATACTCTGCGAATCTTATTTTGGCTCAGAAGGAAGACTTGTAGTTATGTTACATCTTTACTCAACCTCAAAATGTCCTGAAGCACTTTACACCCAAAGAAACGTTTGTTGAAGTGCGATTGGTCCTGTAATGGAGCAAGAGTAGCAGTCAAAGCATGCACAGCAAGCTCCAATAATGTGATAATGACCCGAACATCTTTATTCTGTACTGGGATGAATTTTGAACCTGGTGAGAAGTCCCCTGCTTCTTTTTTGTTCATTCGGGCTCTGTGGATGTCACTGTCTGGGCCAGAATTTATTGCTGATCCCTAACTGCCCTTTGAGAAGGTGGTGGTGAGCCGCCTTCTTGAACTGCTGCAGTCCATTTGGTGAAGGGACACCTGCAGTGTTGTTTGGGGGGGTGCAGTTCTTCTACCATACAGTGCCTTTTGCTCTTTCACATCCACTGGAGAGAGAAGCCAGGGCCTTAGCCTAATTTCTCAGCCAATCAATTGTTTGTTGGCCAGGGCAACAGTCCTTCAAAATTGCACTGTGTGAGACTAAAACCCTCAATCAGAGTCATAAAGACACACAGCATGGAAACAGACCCTTCAGCTCAACTAGTCCATACCAACCAGGTTTCCCAAACTGAGCTAGTCCCATTCATTTGGCCCATATCCCTCCAAACCTTTCCTATTTATACAGCTGTCCAAATGCCTTTTAAATGCCGTAATTGTACCATCCTCCACTACTTGGCACATTCCATACACGCACAACCCTCTGCGTGAAAAAGTTGCCCCTCCGATCCCTTTTAAATTTCTCCCCTCTCACCTTAAACCTATGCCCTCTAGTTTTGGACTCCCCTGCCCCAGGGAAAAGACCTTGTCCATTTATCCTATCCATGCCCCTCGTGATTTTATAAATTTCTATAAGGGCACTCCTCAGCTTCTAGCACTCCAGGGAAAATAGCCCCAGCCCATCCAGCCTCTCCTCATAAATCAGACCCTCGAGTCTGGGCAACATCCTTATGAATTTTTTCTGTGCCCTTTCCAGTTTAATAACATCTTTCCTATAGAAAGGCGACCAGAATTGTACACAGTATTCTAAAAGTGGCCTCACCAATGACCTATACAGCCAGAACATGACGTCCCAACTCCTATACTCAATGCACTGGCAAATAAAGGTAAGCGTACCAAATGCCTTCTTCACTATCCTGTCTACCTGTGAGATATTAAGAACTGCTGATGCTGGAGTCAGAGATAACACAGTGTGGGGCTGGAGGAATACAGCAGGACAGGCAGTATGTTCAGAAGGGTCCCGACCCGAAACGTTAGCTTTCTGGCTCCTCTGATGCTGCCTAGCCTGCTGTGTTCCTCCAGCTTCACACTGTGTTGTCCCAGTCCACCTGTGACTCCACTTTCAAGGTACTACGCACTTGCACCCCCTAGGTCTCTCTCTTCTACAAGAATCCCCAGGGCCCTACCATTAACTGTGTAAGTCCTGCTGTGGAATTCCAGTGAATCACATAATTATTACATGTCGAAGGAAGCTATTCAGCCTATTGTGTCTGCACTGACTCTCCAGATGAGCATTTTGACTCCATGCCATTCTTCTGCCTTTTTCCTGGAACCATGAAGATTGTTTCTGTTTAAATAATCATTTAATTCCTCTTGAATGCCTTAATGAAGCCCGTCTCCACCATATTTCCAGGCAGTATATTCCAGGCCCTGAAAACATTTTCTCTCACTTTGTGCTTGCCTCTTTTGCGAATAACCTTACATCAATGCCCTTTTACTCTCAATCTTTTAAGAGTGGGAATAGTTTCTCCCTATTTCCACTGCCCAGACCCCTAGTGATTTTGAAAACAAAACTATCAAATCTCCTGAGATGACAAGGTGTAGAGTTGGATGAACACAGCAGGCCAAGCAGCATCAGAGGAGCAGGAAAGCCGACGTTTCGGGCCTAGACTTTCTCGTCAACTAGGGGAGCAGTCCCAACTTTTCCAATCTTCATATCTGACCATACCTTTCTCATCCCTGGAGCCATTCTCAAAAATGTATTCCACATTGTCTCCAATGTGTTCACATCCTTCCTAAAGGCTGGTGCGCACAACTGTACATAATGCTTCAGCTGAGGTCTAATTAATGTCTATTACAAGTTCGACATCACCTCCCTGCTTTTGTACTCCATGCCACTATTAATGAAGCCTAAAATATTGTATGCTTTACTGACATAGTTTTTCATCCATGAGACATAAGCCTGGGCCACTCCTGTCTTATTGCCTGTCCCTGGTTGCCCTTTGAGAAGGTGGTGGTGAGCTGCCTTCTTGAACCACTGCAGTCCACATGTTGTAGGTTGATCCACATTGTCCATGGGGAGGGAATTCCAGGATGTTAACTCAGCGACAGTACTGGAAGAGCAATATATTTCCAAGCCAGGGTGGTGACTGGCTTGGAGGGGAATTTGCGGGTGAAATTACTTGGGCCTAGGACACTACCTTCCCTGAGGAACTCCTGTAGAGATGTCTTGACGCTGAAATGACTGACCTCCAACAACCATGGCCATCTTTCTATGTGCCAGGTATAACATTAAGCAAGTAGAAAGTTTTCTTTTTGTCCCTCAGTCGCGCTTGGGCTCTTTGACACTATACGCAATCAAATTCAGCCATACACCCATCCTGCCATCTCTAATGAATGATATACAAATACATCCAGTTCTCTCTGCTCCTCTAGATCCTTTAGGGTAGCACTTTATTCTATCCTGACTCTCCTTGCTCTTCGCACTGAGATGTAGAGGCAACAATCCTGTTCTAAACTTGTGTCCACCTGCGTGGGTCACTGAAAACTAATCACGTTAGGGCAATCAAGGTGCAAAGCCCTTTTTTAAAAATCAATAATGAAAAATGTTAGTTATAGGAGAGACTTTTAGGAGGTGGAGGAATAGAGAGGGAGGTGAAGGTGGAGAGAGAGGTGGAAGAAGTAGCAAGGGGAGAATGCAGGAGTTGGAGGGGGTTCTGGAGAGAGTTGGGAATGGGAGGTGGATGGAGTTGAAGGAGAGGAGGAAGAGTAGGAAAAAGAAGGGGAGGTGGTGGGAGTTGGAGGAAGCTGGAGGGAGCTGGAGAGGTGAGGAAGGGCTGACATGTAGGCAGGGAAACAATGAGGGTGCGGATGTGTGCCTTGAGGGCTGTAGGGACCCAGTGTAGCTGTGAATGGCAATGTGACCTGAGGTCACAGGTCAGCTGATATTGGTTTTTCTGGTCAGGAAATCTAATCTTGCTCTGCTTGTTGTCTTCAAAAACCAGTGCTCTCCTCTCTCTTGTTTATCGTTTGAGAGCCACACTTTGTGGCCTTGTGGTAATTAACTGATGGTTGTGCAAGTTCACAGCTTCAATGTGTTGAAATGAAGGAGAGAAACATGCAGTCCGATCCTGGCATTGGATTAACATGACGGCACTTCCCTGCTCAAAGCCCAGGTCATTATTGACCTTTCCACAGAGAAGGGAGGTTAGAACCTTTACAAACATGGAGAGGACAATTTATCTCAGGCCTGTTAGTACTTAAAAATGATTTTTGGCTCCTGCCCTGCCCCTGTTGTACTGAGGTCATGACCCTAAGCAGCTTTTAATGAAAAATAGGCTAACTGTACTTGAATTAGCTGCAACATTTTCATCATTCCAACAGATACTACCGTATTTGAAAAAATACCTGCGGGTTCTAAAGGGCTTTGGGACACCTTGAGGTCACAAAATGTGCTATATCAATGCAAGCTCATCTGCAGTATTCTCCCGCCCCAATATGAAAATTGGCAACCTGCTTTTGTAAAAGGGGAAAAGGGTTCCTCATTGCGACTGGTACTCTAAACATTGTCAATTAGTACAAGGCATTTGGTCAGAGAATTCCTACAGTGTGGAAACAGGCCATTTGGCCCCACTAACCCTCCAAAGAGCATCCCACCCAGATCTGTCCCCCAACCCATCCCTGTAACCCTGCATCTCTTATGGCTAACCCAACCATCCCTGGACATTATGGGCATTTTAGCATGGCCAATCCACCTAGTTTGCACATCTTTGGACTGTGGGAGGAAACCGCAGGAAACCCACACAGACACAGGGAGAGTGTGCAAATTCCACACAGACATTTGCCCGAGGCTAGAATCAAACCCAGGTCCCTGGTGCTGTGAGGCAGCAGAGTTAACTACTGAGCCACCGTGATCAGCACATACACAAGATGGGAACCACGTGGGCATTGCCTATCTCAGTGGGTAGGCCTGTTCCCACCCACAAGTGCTGTCATCCACATCACCACCAACTCCCCCCCACCCAAGTTACTCGGGGCCGTGACCTTGCAACCTCGGTTAACTTAGTGAAAAATAGATTAACTGAATACCAATAAGTTGCTGTCCCACAGACCACAAGGTGTGAAAAGATGTTCACAAACTGGCAATAAAGAATCACAGGCTGCAAACCTGCAGCACTGGTCTCAACTTTCCACAGGGCGCCCTCCCACGGTCGATCAGCCTATTTTGAGTCTCCACCAGAATTTCCGGTCCCCATCTCAAGATTGAGAATGACAACCTTTCCTCATAACCAACAGCACGTCTGCTGATGCATACAGCACTGGGGAGACTGTGCCAAAGAAGGAATGTCCCCAACTAGCTACACACAAGGCCCAGGGTACTGCTTTGAGGACCATTAGTTCCAATCCCACCTTCATGTCAGTGAGGTTTAGTTAATGATATTTGAAGTTAACAGCTAGATTCAGTAAAAGTGACCATCAGTTACTGTAAAATCCTGTCATCCAGTTTGCTAATTCCCATCAGGGAAGGAAACCTGCCATCTTCACCTGGTCTGGCCTACATCTGTGTCCAGAAGCTCAGTAATGTGGGGGTTGACACTTAACTGGCCCCTGAAATGGCCTAGTGTGTTGTACAATTCAGGGGCAATTAGACATAAGCAATAAATACGGGGCTTACCAGTGAGGCCCACATCCCACAGAAGAATCAAAATTAAGAGGGAACAGTGATTCCCTGAAATATCACCTCACCTTCCAAAATTTACTGTAAATATAATGGATCAAACCAGTCGGGTGCCTTGCATTTTGTCACAGTTTACTATGTGATCCAAAATGAACCCCCTGACATAGCTTTTATAGAAAACCTACAGTGTAGAAGCAGATCATTCAGCCCATCAATTCTGTACAAACTCTCTGAAAAGTATCCCACACTGACCCAGTCCTCTATCTCTGAATGCCCCATGGGGAACTCACCTTGCCTGGACCCTGTAGGCAATTTAAGTGTGGCCAATCCACCTAGCCTGCACATCTTTCAACTCTGGAGCACTGAGAGCAAACTCACACAGACACAGGGAGAACGTACAAACTCTGCACAGACAGATGCTGAGGGTAGAATTGAACCCAGGTCCCCAGGGCTGTGAGGCAGCAGTGCTAACCACTGAGCCACTGAGCCACCCCTTTCCTTACAGCAAAGCAGTATGAAGAAGAACCGTCAAATCTGCCTTGATTTCAAAAAAATAGACGCTGTTAAATGTAAGTTGTAGGGTTGAAGGCTGAGGGGTGGTGTGACTCGGCCTTTGAAAATGGAGAACAAACTTGATCTTACATTGATTGGGGATGAAGACCCATCTTCAACTGAGAGCAGGGCCATTCAAGATCTTCCTCAGAAAGTGAAAATCTGGCACTCTCTCCACCAATACGCTGCAGATCTATAGGTGCTTTCAAACCCAAACGTGACAGATTTTTCACTGGGTAAGGGTACCGGAGTAGTCAACAAATGTGGGCAAATGGAGTTAAAATACAGATCCGCTATGATCGAACTCAATGGCAGAGCAAAATCAAGAGGCTAAATGCCTAGTGCTTATGTCTCACCTCAGGAATGTAGACATTTCAAAGTAATTGCAGAACAAAAGGATTTATAAATAAATGAACTGGGACTGAAACAGCAGCAATAGCAAACAATGTCCAGCTGCAGATGGTGGAGATGAGTACACAGTGTTGTATACAGGGCTCATTGTATAGCTCAGTCAGACTGAACACTACAATGACCTTACAGGGTTAGTCTGTTCACTTTGACACCACCTAACGCTGGGAATCGTTTAACCAACAGCGTTCTGCAGAGAGATCTGCTGACATTGCATGTTATCAGGCCTCATACAATGGTGGGTGATGTCAGTCCATTGTCAGTCCAGGGACTGTATCATACACTGACCTCATCTCTTCATTGACCCTGGGCCCACACTTTCATTAGGACTGACAAAGACAGGAACAAACTGCAGCCAAGAAATGATGCTGCTGAGTCAGTGCTGAGTGATGTAAGTGTGGCCTACAAACCCAAATGGAGGCTTTTGGGAAAAAAGCAGACAGTTCACATCTGCTCCTGTAAAATATCCGTCAGTAATAATACTGCTGGATGCTGGAGGTCTGAAATAAAAACCAAGTGCTGTGGTGAGAGAAACAGAGTTAATCTTTCAAGCTTGACATAACTGTTCAGAACAGCCTAAGTCGCTGTGGAGAAATCTATGGGTTGCAAATAGAATCATAGATTCATAGAATCCCTACACAGTGTGGAAACAGGCCCAATCTCTCCATGTTAGAAGATATTATGACTGATGACCAAAAGTCTTGGGCAAAGAGATTAATTTTAAGTGGAAATATAAAGTAGCAGAGAGAGGTGAGGTTTGGAGAGAGGTATCTACAAAGTTTAAAATCCAAGCAGGTAAAGTAATGACCAGAGTCAGTTAAAGTTGGGGATAGAGTCACAGAGTCATACAGCACAGAAATAGACCTTTTGGTGCAACTCATCCATGATGACCAGACATCCCAATCTGATCTAGTCCCATTTGACAGCATTTGGCTCATATCCCTCTGAACACTTTGTATTCATGTACCCACCCATCCAGATGCCTTTTAAATGTCGTACCAGCCTCAAGCACTTTCTCTGGCAGCTCATTCCATACCTGCACCACACTCTGCATGAAAAAGTTACACCTCAGGTCCCTTTTTAAATTTTTCGCGCCTCGCCTTAAACCTACACCCTCTAGTTTTGGACTCCCCTACCCTGTGAAAAAGATCTTGTCTATGCCCCTCATGATTTTATAATCCTCCAAAAGGTCACCCCTCAGCTTCCAAAGCTCTAGGGAAGAAAAAACCCCAGCCTAATATTCAACCTCTCCTTGTAGCTCAAACGCTCCAAATCTGGCTACATCCTTGCAAAGCTTTTTTGAATCCTTGCAAGTTTTCCAACATTTTTCTTATGGAAAAGGAACCATGCTAAGATGTCAGGATTTGAGAAGCACAGATACCTCAGGGGGATGTGGTGCTGGAGGAAAATCTGGAGATAGGGAGGGGAGAAGACATGGGAGCAATTTAAAAGAATGTTGAGTATTTCAAAACCAAGGTGTCGCTGAAACTGGGAGCCCACACAGTTCAGCAAGCTTACCTCTGATAGGTAAGTGGGCCTTGTTATGAAGCAGCCCCCACTGACTTTTGGATACTGTCACATTTACACAGGGAGGAATTTGAGGCCAACCATTGACTCTGCAATTACCAAAGACACAGGTGAATGTGTCAGCAGTGCCTGGGTTGGCTGAGTTTCAGACCTTTCTGAGGATGGGAACCATTAGAGAGATAGAGGAAGGCAAGAGCGTGGAAGGAATTGAGCATCAAAGTCAAGAATGAGAATTTAAAATTTGGGAATTATGTGATAACTTTATGAAGGATGGGCTGGTGGCTTGCAGTTGGAGGCTCCAACAGGTTTGAGATGGATACTGCTGGATGTACTGCTACACAGTGGAGTTACACCACAGGGGCTGTCCAACAGCATCGGCCCTGAATTCTCATGGGTTAGGCCTGACCTTCTGCTAACCTGCCCTCTGAAGATTGGCAGAGCCTGACAGAGATGCAAAGTAACTATCTGTCTCTCCTTTGGCGGATAGGTATAGTTACATGACAATTTAAAATATTTTTATGAGACTTGTCTATACACCCCTGACAGACACTGAAGCTAATGGTGTGGGGGATGAATTCCTGGAGTATGGATGAGATGGGTTTCTCATGGATCATAGAATCCCTACAGCATGGAAACAGGCCAGTTGGCCCATTGAGTCCACACTGACCCTCCAAAGAGCATTCCACCCAATCCCATCCCCTATCCCTATATTTGTCATGGCCAATCCACTTAGCCTACACATCTTTGGACTGTGGGAGGAAACCCACACAGTCACAGGGAGAATGTGCAAACTCCACACAGATAGTCGCCCGAGGGTGGAATAGAAACTGAGTTCCTGGCGCCGTGAGGCTGCACTGCTAACCACTGAGCCTTAGGACTGTGTTGCCCCAAGCAATATATTGAAGAATCAACTAGGGAATCAGACTGCTTTGGATTTAATAATATCTGATGAGTATCTTGCTGTAAGGAAGCATTTGGGAAATAGTGACCATAATATTTTAGAATTTCACATCAAGTTATAATGAGATATAAGTCAATGTGAAGCTGGGGTCTTAAACCTGAACAAGATACAAGGGGTATGCGTGGGTATGAAGGATTGGAGAGCACAGTAAAAGATTTGAACATTGACAAGCAATGATAGTAGTTGAAGTTAACCATTCTCTATAAGGGATATATAAATTTTCTAAAGCACACTCAATCAGAATGGTGAATCAATTGTGGTTAATAAAATTAATGTTTGCATTAGATTGAAGGAAGTAGTCTATATACCAGAAAATAGTAGTAGGCCCAGGAAAGGAGCAAAGGAACCTAGCAAAGGATGACTGATATACTGATAAAGAAAGTGAAAAGAAAAGAGTGAAAATGTTGCAGACTTGCTCGCTGAGCTGGTGTGTTTGATTGCAGGCGTTTCGTCACCCTGCTAGGTAACATCATCAGTGTGCCTCCAGTGAAGTGTTTGTGCTCTGATCTGCCGGTTATTTATATGTCTCAGTTTGTTGGGGTGGTTGGCATCACTTCCAGTTCTGTTTTTCAGTGGTTTGTATATCGGGTCTGGTTCAATGTGTTTGTTGATGGAGTTCCAGTTGGAATGTCAGGCCTCTAGGAATTCCCTGGCATGTCTCTATCTGGCTTGTGCTATTGTGGATATGTTGTCCCAGTTGAATTCGTGTCCTTCTTGTCCATGTGTATTGAGACCAGTGAGAATTGGTCGTGTCTCTTGGTGGCTAATTGGTGTTCATGGATCCTTATTGTCAGTTTTCTTCCCGTTTGGCCTGTGTGATGTTTCTCACAGTCCTTGCATTAACTTTGAAAAGAGATTATAAATGTTAGCTAGTTAGAAACATGAAGGCAGACGACATTAAAAGGAAAAGATTGACTTGGACAGATGTGGGCCCATTTTAGTTCGAGACAGGACAACTTATAATGGAGAACAAGGAATGGCAGAATAATTAAATAATCATTTTATGTCTGTCTTCATGGAAGAAGATACAGAAAATATCCCAGGAACACAAAGTAAACAAGGGCCTTGTGAAACTGACGAACAGAAAGAAATTAGTTTTTGTAAAGAGATAATTGAAGAGTTAACTGAATCAGAGGTTGAGCCAGCTGAACTACGTTCCAAGCTATTGACTAAGGTGGTATAGAGATAATTGACACGTTTGTGGTCATCATTCAAATCTCTGAAAAGGTTCTTGCAGACTGGAAATTGGCCAATGTAACCATACTGCTAAAGAGGGAACTCCTGTTCCTATAGAAAGGGTGGTGTGGAATGTTTAGCCTTACCTAAGAGAGCAGACTCTTATCTGATCTGATCGGTGGATTACGTTGAGGAATCATAGAGTCAGAAGGAACACTGTCCTATCTTCACTTTCAGGAAAGTCTTTGTTTACTTGGCCAGCTTCCCTGTGATCCTGGCTCAGGGGAAATCAGGGTTGGAGTAATGACCTCCAGCTGGGGGGTGGGGTGAAACCTGGAATCTTAAACCACAATAAAAGCCAAAATAACTGCGGATGCTATAAATTAGGAACAAAAACAAATTTGCTGGAAAAGCTCAGCAGGTCTGGCAGCATCTGTGAAGAAAAATCAGAGTTAACGTTTCAGGTCCAGTGACCCTTCCTCAGAACTGGTGTCCTGGTAGGTGAACACAGAGCTGGCTACTCCTATCCTACCCGTAAACCTTCCTTTCAAACTCCTTCAAAAGACGCATTCCCACTTGACTCCTATAAACCTGGAGGTGGGGTGAGGTGTGGGGAAGCTATTTGTGAAGGAAAGCAAAAGGAAACAGTAGTTGATAGTTATCTGGTAATTTCTGCATGGGCTAACTAGGCCTCAAAGCCAATTTTCACTTTTTGCAACACATTTGCCAACTCTGAGTGAGGAAAAGGTCAAGCCTTTGACGCAGTTGTCCAAAATGACCTCCCAGATGGATGTTGTCTTTCAGATGCAAGGCCTTTCTCTGGTCGTGAAAGATCCCACTGCATTCTAGCCAGTATCTTGAGGATTAGTACTCAGTCAACCATTGGTCTTAGTACAGTGTTGCCTGTGGGAGATTGCCTTGTTTAAGTTGGCTTCTACATTGGTGACAAAAGGGGTGCACAGTGGCTCAGTGGTCAGCACTGCTGCCTCACAGCACCAGAGACCTGTGTTCAATTCCACCCTTGGGCAACTGTCTGTGTGGAGTTTACACATGCACCCTGTGTCAGCCTAGGTTTCCTCCAGGTGCTCTGATTTTGTCCTGGTCCAAAGATGTGCAGGTTGGGTGGATTGGCCATGGGAGATTCAGGGGTACGGGGATAGGGTGGAGGATGGGATGCTGTTCGGAGGACTGGTGTGGTCTGAAGGCGCCAAATGGTCAGCTTCTGCACTGTGGGGATTCTATGATTTGCTCCGTTAGAAGAGTGACTACACTTCAAAAAATTCTGCACTGGTTGCAAATCCATTTGTCATATTTTTATGAAAGATGTGGTATAAAATGCAAGTCCCTTTTTGCTACAGGTTTGGATTCCAAGAATAAATCATTTTAATGTCATGAATTTCAGCACTTTTAAACCTTCAGTGAAACTCATGGGGAGAGCATGGTGACATGCCTATCGCTCTGTGGTATTTGAGAGCTGAACTACGCTTTCCTGTTTATGGGCCAGAAAAATCCCCCCCCCACCACTGCTGAATATCACTAATACCTGTGACCTCCCAATGACCTCAGGTCACAGAATAGCACAGAAAAATCTTTGCTGCGGAAAATAAACTGACAGCCTGCCCCGCCTGCACACCGCAGAGAGTGCTTGAGAGAACAGGCACTGGTTTACCAAAGGAAAACAAGCAGGCACCAGATTGGAACTTTGACCTTTCACCCTGAGAGTTCATTTTAAGTTTAATTTGAAGTGATGGGAGATCTTGATAATGGTACATTTTACTTGTTTTCAGCTCTCTTGATCTGAAGATAACTGTCAGCCACAGGTTTGTTTCTTCAAATGCCCCACCCCTTGGCCAACCCTCACTTCCACACTCCTCTCTGACTGTTCTTCACTGCCTACCTTCGCTCCTTTCCCCACTCGACTCACGTCTCTTGAGTTTGGGTTTATAACAAGGGGCTAGGACTTTTTTCACGGGAGCGTAGGAGGTTGAGGGGTGACCTTATGGAGGTTTAGAAAATCAAGAGTGGTATAGATAAGGTGAATGGCAAAGGCCTTTTCCCTATGGTGGGGAATTTCAAGACTAGGAGGCATATTTTAAGGTGAGAGGAGAAAGATTTGAAAAATACACGAGGGGCAACTATTTTACACAGAAGGTGGTTCATGTTTGGAATGAACTTCCAGAGGAAGTGGTGGATATGGGTACAGTTATGAAATTTAAAATACATTTGGATTAGTACATGAGTAAGAAATGTCTGGATGGAAATGGGCCAAATACAGGTGGGACTAGTGTAGTTTGGGATTATGGATGGACCGAAGGGTCTGTCTCCATACTATATGACTCTATGATTCTTTCAGTACCACCACCCCTCTCTCCTTGCTTTCTGGTCCTTATCCCTTTCTCAGCCTGCTCTTTTGGCTGTCCTGAAAATTTCATCATTGGAAGCAGGAGGATTTCGCTGTGAGGAAGGAGGGCAGGAGGGGTGAGGATTGTAGGGAGGATGGAGTAGGAGGGAGGTGTGGGAATAGGAGACAGGAATAGAAAGGACAGGGAGGGAGAGAAGATTGGAGTGGAGAGGAATTGAGGGGAGAAAAGAAGGGAGGGTGGTTACAGGAAGGGAGAGGTGGAGAGAAGAGAAGGGGCTGGAATGGAAGGGATAGCGATAACCCTAGCCCTATTGCAGGGGTAGAGATAGAGAGTATGAGAGCTAGGTAGGGGGTGTAGTGAGGGGGCAGGCGGAAGGGAGGGGCTGGGTGATGTGGGGAGGGGGACAGGAGAGCAAGGATAGGGGAGAAATGGTAGGATGGAGGTGGAAAGGATGGTGACAGGTGAGGTGTGGAGGGGTAGGTGTGAGGTGGAGAGGTGAAATGAGAGCAGGTATAGGGGAGAAGTGGGAAGGAGCTGTTAGGAGAGGTGGAAGGGAGTGGCGAAGAGGAGGCAACAGGGTAGAGATAGCAGTGGAGATAGGGCTTTGGGGTAAAAGGGAGGGGTAGGAGAGAGGTCAGGAAGGGGTTGGCGAAGGATGAGGAGGTGGAAATTACACACACTATCCCTACACTCACTATCCCTATATATCATCCTTACACCGCAAAGCCCTTTTTATTACCAACTGAGGGGTTAGTGCCAAAATTGGGACAGCTGTCTCACAAGATGAGTCAAGCAACAGCCTAACACAGTCATACTCATGGAATCATACCTTACAGACAATGTCCTAGACACCACCATCACCATCCCTGGATATGTCCTGTCCCACAGGCAGGACAGACCCAGCAGAGGGGGCAGCACAGTGGGATATATTCGGGAGGGTGTTGCTCTGGGAGTCCTCAACATTGACCCCGGATCCCATGAAGTCTCATGGCTTCAGGCTAAACATGGACAAGGAAACCTCCTGCTGATTACCATGTACCATACTCCCTCAGCTGATGAGTCGGTACTCCCTCCATGTTGAACAACACTTAGAGGAAACACTGAGGATGGCAAGGACACAAAATGTACTCTGGGTGGGGAAGTTCAATGTCCTGCAGCAAGAGTGGCTCAGCAGCAGTATTACAGATCGAGCTGGTCAGGTCCTAAAGGACATAGCTGCTAGATTGGGTCCACAGCAGGTGGTGAAGATGAGTTGCCAACTTGGTGAAGCCACCAAACAGGACTACAGGTAGTTCTGCTATAACCCGTGTTTTGTTAATGCAAATTGGCTGTAGCGCGATTGATCAATAGTGGACGCTGATTGGATACCGTGAACTTTTTGCTGTACAGGTATAATGAATTTCTGTAGCAATTTCCCTATAATGTGATTTTGTA
Organism: Ginglymostoma cirratum; assembly: GCA_024137785.1. Taxonomy (NCBI): domain Eukaryota; kingdom Metazoa; phylum Chordata; class Chondrichthyes; order Orectolobiformes; family Ginglymostomatidae; genus Ginglymostoma; species Ginglymostoma cirratum. The sequence goes on from JAHRHZ010000132.1 coordinate 3,372,528, forward strand.
TGGCTATTTGCGAGGTCATATAAGAATGCAATTAATGTGTTAGAGGACAACTACCTGTATTTGAATGTTAAACAGCGTAAGCAGCATGTAGTAGACAGAGCTAAGCGATTTCACAGCCAACGGATCACTCTGCAGTCTTGCTACATCCAGTCATGAATGGTGGTGGACAACTCATTGGAGTTGATGGAAGAGCCCAGCCCATCAGTGCAAAAGATACAGCCGAAGCAATCGCAGCAATCTTCAGCCAGAAGTGCCAAATGGATGATATCTGTGGTCCCCAGCATCACAGATGCCAGTCTTCACGCTTTTCACTGCATTTCATATTGAATACACACAACAATAAAGCACATTCTATTCTTCAGCCAACTCAGTGTGGGTGATATCAAGGAATAGTTGGATGCGCTGGATAGCAAAAATGTATGGGCCCTGACAACATTCCTGTAGCAGTAGTTACAGAGTCATAGAGTCATACAGCATGGAAACAGACCCTTTGGTCCAACTAGTCCGTGCTGACCATGTTCCCAAACTAAACTAACCTTACTTGCCTGCATTTGGCCCATATCCCTCCAAACCTTTCCCATTCAGTAAATGTTGTGACTGTACCTGCACTACCACTTTCTCTGGCAATTCATTCCAACATGAACAACTCTCTGTGTAAAAGCATTGCCCCTCATGACCTTTCTAAATCTTTCTCCTCTTACCTTAAAAAAATGCCCCCAGTCTTGAAATCACCCACCTTGGGAGAAAAAAAGCCTTTGTTATTCACCTTATCAATGCCTCTCCTGATTTTATAACCATCTGTAAAGTCACCTCTCAACCTCTTACGCCCCAGTGAAATACATCCCAGCCTCTCCAGCCTATTTTTATAACTACTGAGGATTTGTGCTCCAGAACTTGCCACTCTCCTAGCCATGCTGTTCCAGTACAGCTACAACACTGACATCTACCCGACAACGTGGAAAAGTGTCCAAATATGTTCTGTACATGAAAAGGAGGACAAATCCAACCCGGCCAATTACCGCCCCATCAGTCTCCTCTCGATCATCAGTAAAGTGATGGAAGCTGTCAGTAACAGTCCTATCAAGCAGCACCTGTTCAGCAATAACCTGCTCAGTGACGCCCAGTTTGGGTTCTGCCAGGGCCACTCAGCTCCTGACCTCATTACAGCCTCGGTTCAAACATGGACAAAAGAGCTGAATTCCAGAGGTGAGGTGAGAGTGACAGCCCTTGATATCAAAGCTGCATTTGAACAAGTGTGGAATCAAGGAGCCCTAGCAAAACTGGAATCAATGGGAATCAGGAGGAATATTCTCCGCTGGTTGGTGTCATACCTGACACATAGGAAAATGGTTGTGATTGTTTGAGTTCAGTCATCTCAGGTCAGGACATCTATGCAGGAGTTCGTCAGGGCCTAACCACCTTCAGCTGCTTCATGAATCACTTCCCCTCCACCATAGTGTCAGAACTGGGACTGTTCACTCTTGGTTACACAATTTGCAACTTCTCAGATACTGAAGCAGCCCGTGTTCAAATGCAACAAGATCTGGACAATATTCAGGCTTGGGCTGGCAAGTGGCAAGTAACATTTTCGACCACACACATGCCAGGCTATAACCATTTCCAATAAGAGATCAATGCTCTTTGATATTCAACGGTGTTACTGTCATTCAATCCCCCACCGGCAACATCCTGGGGGTTACCATTGACCAGAAACTGAACTGGACTCATCACATAAACACAATAGCTACCAGAGCAGGTCAGAGGCTAGAAATACTGCAGCGAGTAACTCACCTCCTGACTTTACAAGGCACAAGCCAGGAGTGTGATAAAATACTCCCCGCTTCCCTGGACAAAGGCAGCAGATACATGGGAGAACCATCACCCTCAAATTCCCCTCCAAGTCAAACTTAAAATATATCACTGTAACTTCAGTGTCACTGGGTCAAAATCCTGGGATGCCCCCCAAGGGCATTGTGGGTCACCCTACAGCACATGGATTGCAACGATTCAAGAGAGCAGCTTACCACCAACTTCTCATGGTCAATAAATGCTGACCCAGCCAGTGACACCCACATCCCACAAGTGAATTTAAAAAAACACTCTATCCCTGCACATCATCCTTACCTGCCCCTCCTACATTCAATATCCCCTATAAACCATCCCTGTACGCATTATCTGTACTCACACTATCCTTACACACTATCCCTACACACTATCCCTACACGCTATCCCTACACGCTATCCCTACATGCTATCCCTACACGCTATCCTTACACGCTATCCCTACACGCTATCCTTACAC
>JAHRHZ010000132.1:3408299-3438267 GCA_024137785.1 Ginglymostoma cirratum
CTGTGTTCCTCCAGCCCCACGCTGTGTTCCTCCAGCCCCACGCTGTGTTCCTCCAGCCCCTCCTCCAGCCCCACACTGTGTTCCTCTAGCACCACTCTGTGTTCCTCCAACCCCACACTATGTTGTCTCTAATCTTTGTATAGCTTTGCTAAATTACTGATTCACCCGTTGCCAATCTGCTCTATCACTGGCACAGTTGTCATTGGGCAGGAAGCTGATGAGTCGGCTTTCCATCCTACCAAAGACATTAACTCCACATCTACGCTGTGGAAATGTACGTAGGAAGGACGAATCCTACTGTGTGCAGCAGGCTGCACACTATAACAGATGTCATTATACCATGCAGTTGACCTGCTTGGGCCAAAACCAACAGCACAAGACCTTCGCAGGACATGTACAGTCCTCTATGGAGCTGCAGACCAGCAGAGATTCATGCTTCTACAGGAGTTTATGCATCTATACGAGTTCAATGAAGGAAGCACAGGAACCTCATTCTATTGTGGATCAATTGTCCAGCATTGCTTGACTGGGATGAGCCCAATGAAGAATGTCATAGCGAAAGGAACTTTCAGCCCTTAAACTGTTAGGAACAGAATGTAAGTCAACCATTCCAAATCTGAAGAGAATGCATTCTGGGAAAATTGTGAAATCTCCAGGCCTCTAGAATGTGTGAAGTCCAAGACTTCAGAGGAGAAGGGTGAGTGATAAAGTAAATTAGATTCACACACACGAGACACATAATAGCAAGGTCCTGGAGAGTGTTGCTGAACAAAGAGATCTTGGTTTACAGGGTTATAGTTCCTTGAAAGTGAGGTCGCAGGTACACAGGATAGTGAAGCAGGTGTTTGGTACGCTTGCCTTTATTGGTCAGTGCATTGAATATAAGACTTGGGAGGTCATGTTGAGACTGTACAGGACATTGCTGCTAAACCTGAGACACTACACGTGTAGTGGCTCCCACCCGCCCTCCTCCTCTAACCAAAAAAAAGAGACTGTGTGCAGGATTGGTAAGGTAAGGCTTTTTTGTTCTTCTGGAAACCTAGAGTAGGGGCAATGGAAGCTAGGGCAGTTGCATGCTCCTCTTGCAGGATGTGGGAGGTAAGGGTCACTGCTGGTGTCCCACCTGCGAGAAGTGCACCCAACTCCAACTCCTCTCAAACAGCGTTAGGGAATTGGAGCCGGAGCTGGATGAACTCCGGATCATTCGGGAGGCTGAGGGGGTGATAGAGAGGTGTTATGAGGAGTCATGGGTGACTTCAACTTTCCAAATATTGATTGGAAACTTTTTAGTTGTAATAGTTTAGATAGAGCGGATTTTGTCCAGTGCGTTCAGGAAGGATTCCTGACACAGTATGTGGATAGACCAACATGAGGAGAGGCCACTTTGGATTTGGTGCTTGGCAACGAACTGGATCAAGTGTTAGACCTGTTGGTAGGAGAGCATTTTGGTCGTAGCGATCATAACTCTGTCAGTTTTACAATAGTTATGGAAAAGGATAGGTACATACAGCAGGGTAAGGTCTATAATTGGGGGAAGGGCAATTATAATTCTGTTAGGCAAGAACTGGGTAACAAAATGGGAACAGATGCTGTCAGGGAAGAGCATTATAGAAATGTGGAGATTGTTCATGGAACGCATACTGCATATGTTCGATATGTTTGTCCCTAGCAGGCAGGGAAGATGCGGTCGAGTGAGGGAGCCTTGGTTCTGGTTAAGAGGAAGAAGGATGCTGTATAAGGTTTAGGAAACAAGGAATGGAAAAGGCTCTAGAGGGATACAAGTTATCCAGGAAGGAGCTGAAGAAAGGGCTTAGGAGAGCTATAAGGGGGCATGAGAAAACCTTGGCTGATAGGATTAAGGAAAACTCCAAGGCTTCTTACACGTACGTGAGGAATAAGAGAATGACCTGAGTAAGGGTAGGGCCGATCAAGGATTGTAAAGGGAATTTACGCACGGAGCCTAAAGAGATAGGAAAGGTCCTTAATGAATACTTTTCTTCGGTATTCACAACTGAGAGGCACCTAGTTGTAGGGGAGGACAGTGTGAAACAGGCTGGTAGGCTAGAGGAGGTCGCTGTTAGTAAGGAAGATGTGCTAGGAATTTTGAGGAAGTTGAAGATAGATAAGTCCCCTGGGCCTGATGGGATTTGTCCAAGGATTCTATGGGAAGCGAGGGAAGAGATCGCAGGGCCTTTGGCGATGATCTTTTCGTCCTCACTGTCCACGGGTATAGTGCTGGAAGATTAGAGAGAGGCAAGCGTCATTCCCTTGTTCAAAAAAGGGAATAAGGATAACCCCGGAAATTACAGGCCAGTTAGTCTTACGTCAGTGGTGGGCAAACTATTGGAAAGGGATCTGAGAGATAGGATTTATGATCACTTGGAAAGGCACAGTTTGATTCGTGATAGTCAGCATGGATTTGTGAGGGGTAGACCATGCCTCACAAACCTTATTGAATTCTTTGAAGTGGTGACCAAACACGTGGATGAAGGTAGAGCAGTGGATGTGGTATACATGGATTTAAGTAAGGCGTTTGATGAGGGTCCCCATGGTAGGCTCATGCAGAAGGTAAGGAGGCACGGGATAGGGGGAAATGTGGCAGATTGGATTCAGAATTGGCTGATCCTTAGAAGACAAAGGGTGGTAGTGGTCGGAAAATATTCAACATGGTGCTCCGTTACAAGTGGCGTACCACAAGGATCTGTCCTGGGTCCTCTTCTATTTGTGATTTTTGTAAATGATTTGGATGAAGGAGTGGAAGGGTGGATTAGTAAGTTTGCGGACGATACGAAGGTGGGTCGCGTTGTGGACAGTGCGGAGGGCTGTTCTAGGTTACAAAGGGACATTGATAGGATGCAGAGCTAAGCTGAGAAGTGGCAGATGGAGTTTAACCCTGAAAAGTGTGAGGTGATTCATTTTGGAAGGACAAACTTGAAAGCAGAATACAGGGTTAACGGAAAGATTCTTGGCAGTGTGGAGGAGCAGAGGGATCTTGGGGTCATGTTCACAGTTCCCTGAGAGCTGCCACCCAGATGGATAGAGTTGTTAAGAAGGCGTATGGTGTATTAGCTTTCATTAATAGAGGGATTGAGTTCAAGATCCGTGAAGTTATGCTCCAACTATACAAAAGCCTGGTTCAGCCACATCTGGAGTATTGTGTCTAGTTCTAGTCGTCTCATTACAGGAACGATGTGGAAGCGTTGGAAAAGGTGCAGAGGAGATTTACCAGGATGTTGCCCGGAATGGAGGGAAAATCTTACGAGGAAAGATTGAGAGAGCTAGAGCTTTTCTCTTTAGAACGACGAAGGATGAGAGGTGACTTGATAGAGGTGTACAAAATGATCAGAGATATAGATAGAGTAGACAGCCAGAGACTTTTTCCTAGGGTGGAGGTAGCTATTATGAGGGGGCATAGTTTTAAAGTGAGTGGAGGTAGATATAAGGGAGACGTCAGAGGTAGGTTCTTTACTCAGAGTGGTAGGTGCGTGGAATGCATTGCTGGAGAGGGTAGTGGAGTCGGCCTCATCAGGGGCATTTAAGCGACTATTAGATAGGCATATGGATGATAGCATAAGGTAGGGGTGGAGGCTAGATAGACCTTAGTTTTAGGGTAAAAGTTCGGCACAACATCGTGGGCTGAAGGGCCTGAACTGTGCTGTACTGTTTTGTGTTCTATGTTCTATTGGTTCGGCCACTTTTGGAATATTGCTTTCAATTCTGGTCTCCCTTCTATAGGAAGGATGTTTGTGAACCTTGAAAGGATTCAGAAAAGATTTATGAGGATGTTGCCAGGATTGAAAGGTTTCAGTTCTCGGGAGAAGCTGAATAGGCTGGGGCTATTTTCCCTGGAGCGTTGGAGGCTGAGAGGTGACCTTATAGAAGTTTATAAAATCATGAGGGGCATGGATAGAGTAAACAGCCAAGGTTAGGGGAGTCCAAAACTAGAGGGCATTGGTTTAGAGGGAGAGGGGAAAGATTTAAAAGGGATTTAAGGGGCAAAGTTTCCAAGCAGACAGTGGTGCGTGTATGGAATGAGCTGCCAGAGGAAGTGATGGAGGCAATTACAACATTAAAAAGGCATCTGGATGGGTTCATGCATAGGAAAGGTTTAGAGTGATATGGGCCAAATGCTGGTTAATAGGACTAGATTAATTTAGAGTAACTGGATGGTATGATCAAGTTAGACTGAAGGGGCTGTTTCCATGCTGTATATCTCTAATTTACAGTATGTTAATAATGACAGAAAAATAAAACCCAGGGCGGGAAGTATTGTACAAAAGTTTATGGGTTTGAAATGGTTAATATTGAAGAGCACCTTAAGCACCATCAAGTATGATGACATCATATGGACCTAATGGATCTCCACATGGACCATGAATACCTCATAGCAGTGCTAACCCCTGAGCCACTGTACTGCCAGTAAACTGCTTCTTGTTCAAAGAGCTTCTTCCACTTAGGCCAGTTTTCCTTGACCACAACCAGACCAGTGGGTCTCTATCCTCATAGAAGATGGTAACAGCAAAGCTAACCTGCAGTGAGTGATGGTATAAATGGGCTCAAACAACACAATGGTCGGCAGTAAGCATTATTCATTTATCAGCCATCGCCACAAAAAGTCAGGGCTTATTGATGGTGGAAGCGGATATCATTTAGGGATAGCTAAGGTCCCTGAGCATCAGGATCTCCCTGATAGCCTCTCTCCTTTTCTTCAAAGTCAGTGAATAATCTGTTGTGTTGTTCACTGGGGCTGCTTGTTAAAGATACTGAGTTGTGTTAACAATCAGCTAAAGGGGAGAAGAATTAGCTGAGGTTTCCAATGCCAACTTGTCTCCCTGTGACCCCCACTCCCCACCCTTGATCAATGCACTAATAAAAGGCGAGGAAGTGGCACTATGGGTGAGAGTGTAGGCCAAGGGCTATTGCTTATTTTGCAATACGCATTGTTATTGGCGGCTAGAGATGGTGCCCTTGCCCCTACCAGTTGCCCACGCCTTAAGAGTCCAGTTCACACCAAGCTGTTGTCTGGAGACTCCAAAGCCTAGCTAACCCCACTGTAAAGTGGCCAAAGGGTGATAGTGGGCGTGAGTGCAGAATGTCTATTCTAGTCAATTAAATGCACAGCACACAGCAGGGAGAGAGAGGGAGAGAAAGTGAGAGAGAGTTCTGGAATGACTCCTGTCAACATTTGTGCTTCATGAGTGCAGGTGCATGGGAAGTGAAAGGATTTCCAATCAGTTAGATAAAGGTTCCATTGACAAGGCTTATACATGTATTGACAAACCTGTTTCTATTACTTGGTTGTGTCACGTAAGCAGTCATTCAGAGAGCTGCCCTCGACGCTGATAGCAATCTCTCCTGCTAATTTCCTGGGGATTGTATTTACACAGTGATTCATACTTTCAGAGTACGTACTGTTGAAATTTTTCTCTGAAAAGTGCACAGAGGATTGTTGCGTTGGAATGTTTAGAGAGTGTATCATAATTTTAGTCATGGGCCATCCACTCAGGTTCAATGGGGACAGGCAGCTCAGTTAAGACAACTCCAAAAGAGATTGCTAATTTTGTCACCTTCCTGGTCTTTGTCTGTTCCTCACCCTGGGTCAGGTTTCTTAATTAAGCAGGGAGAAGGGGGTGGTGTGTGTTATTTGTTAATTCCTCTTTCAATTTCAGAATGCCCCTCACAAATGCTACCAAAACACGATGACTGAGCACTGATCATGACTGACTGGCAACAGCAGGCAAGGTCTGGCAGTATCAGGGAGTACCAGGCAGCGTTGGGCAGCACTAGTGCAATATAACGCAATCCATCCACAACAACCACCACAACAAGAACAGCGTTACGTGGGTCTCACCCAAACTGTTGTGGGGGGTGGCAGGGGGCGTGGTCTTGGGACATCCTCTGGATTTTACATGACCCCTGCCTTCTGACATGTCAGCCAGGGAGTATACAACGTTGTCTGTGGCTGGAGGACCATCAGCTTGGTGAAAAATGCTCTTTGGTTTACCTGAAACTTGTTGGTCTTCCAGAACAAGGAGTTCACCTCGACTGAGTATTGCAGACTGGCGCATTCTAAGCTCCAGGACTACATGCTGAGGGATGCACTAAAGCTTGGGGCAGCTGCTGCCAAGACACAGTGGGGAAAGACCACCATCTGACGTCTTCCTGTTGAAGTTAAATGGGGGTCCATTCATTTATCGGGTCCTCCTCAAATGCTTGTTCAAGTAAGAGATGCCTTTGGTTTGATGGCTTGATAGAGTCAAACTCCAACGTTTGCTTGTTTCGTCACATGCTACTGTGCAGAATGGAACCATGTTTGTGACTATGCATATATTTAAAGTTTTTTTATGAATAAAGTACATTTTGAAAAATATTCATCCACAGAGTGCAAAATTCAACTCGGATCTTATGTTTTTGGAAAGAATCTTGGGTCATTCTGACCAACAATCTGACAATCAATAGAGGGCTTGAGAGAGAGAGATGGAGCGTGGGCCGAGCTGGCGTTTTCAAAGTGCAGATGAAAACTAACCATGGATTTCTGAATTACGTCATCACAGGGCAGTGTGTCATGGGGTGGGTCATGGGTAGATACTTGGGGGACACCAGAGGTCAGCGAACAGAAAGATACATCCCAGCTCCTCATTCACCTTAAAGTAATGGCAGCAGGAATGGATCAGTAACTCCACGAGAGTCACCCCGGCAACTGGACCAGCATGCACAGGGTTTTGCGAGCGTGGCCATGTTTGCCACTCAGAGCAGCTGCCAATGGTCTGGCTGATCAGGCACTGCCTAAATGAAGCACTAAGTTTTAAAATGTCAATCAGAACAGTGCAGCACTGCACAGATGATATCATTGTGTTATTTAGTATATTCAGTTGGCTTGACAACAGCTAGGGTGCAGCCAGAGATGATTGCAGCCAGTATAAATGAGTCATTAATTTGACATGACGGTGCAGAAAGGGTTTGGGAAAGCAGGCGTTGGGTTAGTGTTAGGTCATCAAAACTGTGGGTCAGACTAGACGGTCACTCTGTGCAGGTTGTTTCACTGTAAAATACACACAAGAGAGATGTGTGATGTGGTGACAACAGTCAAAGAGCAGGTTTCACATTGTCCCGGTTGAAAACAACAGAAGATTTTTTCTGATGAAGGGTCTAGGCCCGAAATGTCAAGCCTTCCTGCTCCTCTGATGCTGCTTGGCCTGCTGTGTTCATCCAGCTCCACACCTTGTTATCTCAGATTCTCCAGCATCTGCAGTTCCTATTATGTCAGAAGATTTCACTGCTGTGAGGACAGGGTCTGACTAGATGCTGACAGGGGCATGTCACCAGTCTCTGGTGACCCAATTGCTCTGGCATGGATTATCCATCTGGATTCCTGAGCTTGGGTTTTCTATATGTAAAGCAGAGCGTGCATTTCACTAAAATTCCCACAGTAACTGCAATGAAACCACATTAAATCCTGATTAAATCCCATTAAATCCTGATTAAATCCCATTAAATCCCAATTAAACCCATTAAATCCTGATTAAACCCCATTAAATTCTGATTAAATACCATTAAATCCCAATCAAACCCCATTAAATCTCTATCAAGTCTCATTAAATCCCAATTAAACCCATTAAATCCTGATTAAATCCTAATAAAATCCCATTAAACCCTGATCAAATCCCATTAAATCTGAATAAAATCCCATTAAATTCCGATCAAATTCTACTTAACCCCAATCAAACCTCATAAAATCCTAATCAAATCCCATAAAATTCCAAAGGAATCACATTAAGTCCTGCTCAAATGCCATTAAATCCTGATCAAACCTCATTAAATATCCATAATAAAGAGGCAGAGGTGCTGGCTGTCTTAAAACGCATAAGGGTGGCAGATGGAGGTTAATCCAGAAAAATGTGAGGTAATGCACTCCGCATGGTCTAATCCAGATGGAAAATATACTGTAGATGGCAGAACCTTTAAGAATACTGATAGGCAGAGGGATCTGGGTGTATAGGTACTGAAAGTGGCAACACAGGTGGAGAAGGTAGTCAACAAGGCATACAGCATAATTGCCTTCATCGGCCGGGGCACTGAGTTTAAAAATTGGCAGGTAATGTTCCAGCTTTATAGAACCTTAGTTAGGCTGCATTTGGAATATTGTGTTCAATTCAAGGTGCCACATTACCAGAAGGATGTGGTGGCTTTGGAGATGTACAGAAAAGATTTACCAGGATGTTGCCTGGTATGGAGGGCATTAGCTATAAGGAGAGGTTGGAGAAACTTGGGTTGTTTTCACTGGAATGACAGAGGTTGAGGGGTGACCTGATAGAGGTCTACGAGATTATGAAGGGCATGGGCAGAATGGACTGTCAGAAGTTTTTTCCCAGGGTGGAAGAGTCAGTTACTAGGGGCCGTAGGTTTAAGATGCGAGGGCAAGGTTTAAAGGTGAAGTACAAGGCAAATTTTTTACACAGAGGGTGGTGGGTACCTGAACTTGCTGCCGGGGGAGGTAGTGGAAGCAGATACAATAGTGACTTTTAAAGGGCGTCTTGACAAATACATGAATAGGATGGGAATAGAGGGATACGGTCCCCAGAAGGGTAGGGGGTTTTAATTGTGACAGGCAGCAAGTCGGTGCAGGCTCGCAGGGCCAAAGGGCCTGTCCCTGTTCTGTAATTTTCTTTGTTCTTTGTTCTTGTTCTAAATCCCCAGAACCTGATCAGGTATACCCAGAACTCTGTTGGAAGCTGGGGAAGAGATTGCTGGGCCCCTTGCTGAGATATTTATATCATTGATAGCCACAGGTGATGTACTGGAAGACTGGAGTTTGACTATTTAAGAAGGGTGGTAAGGAAAGGCCAGGGAACTATAGACTAGTGAGCCTGACATCAATGGTGGGCAAGTTTTTGGAGGAATCCTGAGGGACAGGATTTACATGTATTTGGGAAGGCATGGACTGATTAGGGAAAGTCAACATGGCTTTATGCGTGGGAAATCGTGTCTCACTAACTCGATCGAGTCTTTTGAAGATGTAACATAGAGGTTTGATGAGGGCAAATAAGTGGATGTGATCTATATGAACTTCAATAAGCTGTTCAAAAATGTTCCTCATGATAGACTGGTTAGTAAGACTAGATCACATGGAATACAGGAAGAACTAGCCATTTGGATACAGAACTGGCTCAAATGTAGAAGACAGAGGGTGGTGGAGGGTTGTTTTTCAGACTGGAGTCCTGCGATCAACAGTGTGCCACAAGGATCAGTGCTGGGTCCACTGATTTTCGTCATTTATATAAATCATTTGGATGTGAACATAGGAGGTATGGTTAGTAAGTTTGCAGATGACACCAAAATTGGCGGTGTAGTGGGCAGTGAAGAAGGTTACCTCCGAGTACAATGGGATCATGACCATATGGGCCAATGGGCCGAGGAGTGGAAAAGAGATTAATTTAGATAAATGTGAGGTGCTGCATTTTGTAAAGGCAAATCAGGGCAGGACTTATACACTTAAGGGGGTGTTGCTGAACAAAAAGATCTTGGAGTGCAGGTTCACAGTCCCTTGAAAGTGGAGTTGCAGGTAGACAGGATGGTGAAGAATGTGATTGGTACGCTCGCCTTTATGGGCCAGTGCACTGTGTATAGGAGTTGGGATGTCATGTTGCAGCTGTACAGGATATTGGTTAGACCACCATTGGAATACTGCATTCAGTTCTGGTCTCCCTGCTATAGGAAGGATATTTTGAAACTTGAAAAGGTTCAGAAAAGATTTAAAAGGATGCTGCCAGGGTTGGAGGGTTTGCGATTCAGGGAGAGGCTGAATAGGCTGGGGCTATTTTCCCTGGAGTGTCGGTAGCTGAGGGATGACCTCAAAGAGGTTTATAAAATCACGAAGGGCATGGATAAAATGAATAGAGAGTCTTTACCCCGGGATGGGGGAGTCCAAAACTAGAGGGCATAGTTTTAAGGTCAAAAGGGAAAGATTTAAAAGGACCTATGCGATAACTTTTCCACGCAGAGGGTGGCTGCGTGTATGGAATAAGCTGCCAGAGGAAGTGGTGGAGGCTGGTACAAATACAATATTTAAAAGGCATCTGGATGGGTACATGAATAGGAAGGTTTTAGAGAGATATGGGCCAAATACGTGCAAATGGGACTAGAATAATTCAGGATATCTGGTCAGCATGGACTGGTTGGACGGAAGGGTGTGTTTCCACACTGTATGACTCTATAACTCTCACTCTCAATTAAATCCCAATCAATTCCCAAGTAAACACCTCAGTTAAACCCCACTAAATCCAATCAAACCCTGAGTAAAACCTGAAAGCCATCAAATCCCAATAAAACCTCAAGAAAACTCCTATCAGGCCTCAATTAAAATCCCAATTAATTCATGATCAAACCACTATTAAATACAAACTGGACCCCTTTTTTTTTTAGCAATAATGCATATATTTTCCCCAAATCATTCGAGGCTCTGTGTGTATGTGTAGTGATGCAGTAAAGATACGCCGTTGTGCAAAAGCTCTATGCTACGTTTTCCACTGCCGGGAAAAGTACCCACATGGGTAGTGAAACATGATCCGGCAATGGTTATGAGAAAAAGTGAAGAAGGGTGCATAAGGAGGGAACTAAATCAAAATAGGATTGGAGGGGGAAATAAAGCACTCCACCTCAACCCCCGCAGTGCCCACCTCTCCCTAAAGGCATCGAGAGTATTGGTGGGCACCACAAGCTCCTTCTCCAAGGTTACCCACGCTCAAACATAACTGCAGAAGAGGGGCAGGCAATTGGCAGAGACAAACCCCCTCCGCAGCCCAGGCAGACCCTTATTAAATCCCAACTAAAACCCCAATTAGCACCCAGTTTAACACCCAATTAAACCCCAGAGTTACTGGCAGTGGTGTCACAGGCACTGTGATCGTCTATACAGTGAGTGCGCCTCCTGCTGGTTTTGAAATGGTATGAAGCTTTGAACTGTGAGGTGCTGAGAAATTTAGGCGTCCGTGCACAGAAACCAGTAAATACCAGTTGCCAAATTGTTTTTAAAAAAGGCTAAAGAGATATTGGCTTTTGTAAAGGATTTACTTAGGAAATAGGAACAGGAATAGGCAACTTGGCCCCTCGAACCTGCTGCACTATTCAGTAAGATTGGGGCTGATATTCTCCTCAGCATCACTTTACAGTATCACTCCTGTATTCCTGAGTGTCTTTAGTATCCAGAAAGCTATCAGTCTAAGTCTTGAACAGTGGCTGAGGCTTCACAATCATAGAATCATTGAATCCCAACAGTGTGGAAGAAGGCCATTTGGCCCGTCAAGTCCACACTGACTCTGGGAACAGCATTCCGCCCACACCCAACTACCTACCCTATCCCTGTAACCCTGAATTTCCAATGGCTAACCCACCTAGCCTGCACATCCCTGGACACTATGGGGAATTTAGCATGGCCAATCCACCTAACATCTTGTACCGTCGGACAAAATGGGAGTAAACCCACGCAGACATGGGGAGAATGTGCAAACTCCACACAGACAGTCACCTGAGGCTGGAATCAAACCCAGGTCCCTGGTGCTGTGAGGACAGCAGAGCTAACCACCGAGCCACTGTGCTGCCCCCAGAACCCTTTGTGTAAAGAATTCCAGCCATCCACCAGGTGGGATTTGGAATATTGAAGGTTTGGAAATGATACTTGAGTTTAATAAAGCTCTGGCTAAGAGCTATCCACGGCGATGGGAGACCACTCCTCTGGGAAAATATACTGTCCTTCGAGATAGTGCAGCCCAGAATCTCCTTGGGACCATAACTGTGAAACAATAACACCAGGTTGCATAGGACTGCTTTCCCACAAAGTTTATGAGATTCAGGGTGGATCTATTCGAGGTGTTGAGTATCCAGTGGAAATGTTTCCACTGCTGGGGGAATTCTGACCAAGGTGTATTCTCATAAAGGTGAGACTGTTTCTACGTAATATCAGGAAGTACCTCTTCACATTATAAGCAGTGAAACTTGAAACACTCTGTCCTAAAAAGCTAATGAGGCCCAAAAGGATAGAGTTCAGCTCAATCTGAGTGGGTATATGTGGACTGAAGGGCAGATAAATGGAGCAAATGTGCCAATCAGCCATGATTTAATTTGATGATAGTATGGAATAGAGGGGCCTGACTCCAGGCTGGCCAAAGCCAGTGTGCTGTGCAAAAAAAAAACCCAAAAACTATTATAACCTGGAGATCAGAATCTCCTCAGTTGAGGACTGATTCCGAGCTGGTCAGCCACTGCCAGGGTACTGTGCAGTAGCAAAAAAAAATAGAGGGGCTGGATGGTCTCCTTTTGTTCCTGTAATTCATTCAGTGAAGGGAATGAGAGGAAACAGTAAGTCACAGTGTTTAGAAAAACAAATAAACAGGAATTATCAATTGACCACAGTCCACAAAAATGGGATAGGCTTGACTTTATTTCACTCTGAAGTTAATAAGGGTATTATCACATGATTAAGTCAGACAGCTTCTCCTTTGTTTGCCTGACAGTCTGTAATTATCTACAGTGTTCTATACTGATGTGTTAATTGAAGCCTTTTCATTACATTTCGCTAAATCCATGGGAGACTCCACTCAGAGCTTCCCGCTCCCTCCAATAGACTTCAGCTGCTCTGATTCACTCTGAAGCAGGCAAGGCGAGGACCCCAAGACTAGCAGTCAGCATCACCTGATTTAATTGTCACATGTACTTAGATACAGTGAAAAGTTTTGTTTTGTGTGCAGTACAGGCAGATCGCACCATAAAAACTGCAATAGGGCAATAGAACAGAGCGAGGAATACAATGTTACGGCTGCAGAAAAGGTCCATAAAGTGCGAGGTCAACATTAAATTTGAAATTTGAGAGCTCCATTTGACAGTCGCATCACAGCGGGGAAGAAGCTGTTCTTGAATCTGTTGGTGCATGTGTTTAAACTTTCGTACATTCTGCCCGATGGAAGAGGTTATAACCAGGGTGGGAGGAGTCTTTGATGATGTTGCCTGCTTTTCTGAGGCAGCGAGAAGTGTAGATGGAGTCACAGTCATAGAATCCCTACAGTGTGGAAACAGGCCATTTTGGCCCAACAAGTCCACATTGACTCTCTGAAGAGCATCCCACACAGACCCACTCCGCCCCACCATATCCCTATAACCCTGCATTTCCTGTGGCTGATCCACCTAGCCTGAACATCCCTGGGCATTATGGTCAATTTAGCATGGCCAATCCACCAAACCTGCACATCTTTGGACTGTGAGACAAAACCAGGGACGCCCCAACACAGACACAGGGAGAACATGCAAACTCCACACAGACAGTTACCTGAGGCTGGAATTGAACCTGGGTGCCTGGTGCTGTGAGGCAGCAGTGCTAACCACTGAGCTGCCATCCCACACAAGTCAATGGATGGGAGATTGGCTTGTGTGATGGACTAGGCTACGTTCACAACTTTCTGTAGTTTCTTATGGTCCTGGGCAGAGTAGTTGCTGTACCAAGCTGTGATGCATCTGGATAGAGTGCTCTCTATGGTACGTCTATAAACATATGTAAGAGTCTTTACAGACATGCCAAATTGCCTTAGCCTCCTGGGGAAGTAGAGGCGTTGTTGTGCATTCTTGACCGTTGCATCGACATGGATGGACCAGGACAGATTGTTGGTGATCTTCACTCACAGGAACTTGATGCCTTCAACCCTCTCCACCTCAGCACCATTATTCAAACAGGGGCGTGCCCTGCAGTCCACTTCCTGGTATCAATGATCAGCTCCCTGGCTTTGCTGAGAGATGGAGCGAGAGCACACAATGTGCACCATCGCCCTCGAGGCATTTCGGGATAGTATGTGCTGCAGGAGCTGGAGTGCATTTTCCCTTTTAACACCACTTTGAGTTGGACACCCCCACTCCTACTTTGTCTTATTCTATTGGTCACTGTCGCACCATCACCAGTGAGCGGTGTTCTGTGATTGGTTCGTTATGTGGCTTGTTAATTTAGTGATTGGATACATTAGAAAAAACCTGTGTTGGTGTGGGCTGTGTTTGTTTCTCATTCTCTAAAATAAAGAACAAATAAAAGGGCTGGTTTATTCCTCAGTAGGTAGGTTCTGGACAGTGAAACTGCCCAGAGGAGAGAGGTGGAACCTGGTGTTTGCGCTAAACTATAGCACAAATGTGGAAGTGTGCCGGTCCATCGGCTGGGGCAGGGGCATTAAGTGTAAAGAAACAGAGTTCCTTGTCCGTGTTTGGCCTGCTACCATGACATTTTATTGGGTCTGCAGCCAACGTTGAGGAGTCCCAGGGTAGCTCTGTCCTGGCTGTGTACCACTCTTCCTCCAGCACTGTCCTATCAGTGGGCCACAGCACTTTTGGAGTATGAAAGAGGAGGTTGTTTTTTTATTATCTGTTGATGGGATGAGGGTGTCGTTGGCTGGGCCAACATTTATAGCCCGCCCCTAGTTGCCCAGACGGTAGCCGAGAGGTCAACCAAACCACTGTGAGCGTGGACTCATTTAGGCCAGACCAGGTGAGGATCGCAGATTTCATTCCCTAAAGGACACTATGACAATTGACGTGATTGCATTTGACTAGCTTTTAATTCCAGATTTTTACTGAATGCAAATTGCACCAACTGCTGTGGTAGGATTTTCTGGAAAATCTGGAATTAAGTGTCTAACAACGACCGTGAATCTATTGTTGATTGTCAGAAAATCCCATCTGGTTCACTAATGTCCTTTCGGGAAGGAAACTGCCATCCTCACCTGGTCTGGCCTACCTGAGACTCCAGACCCACAGCAATGTAGTTGACTCCTAACTGCCCCCTGGGCAATTAGGGATGGGCAATAAATGCTGCCTGGTCAGTGATGGCCTCAGCCCGTGAATGAATAAAGAATTAGAATCCATGTCCCCAGAACATTATCCCAAATACTAGCCCAGTGACAGAAATTATCCCAGGTGTCCCAGTCAATATTCGTCTCTCAACTAACATCATAAAACACACTTGTTGTATGATTAGTGAGCTTTCTATGTGAAATTTACCTGGCAAATTCCAGTGATTGGAATATGCCAAAGTCACGAAGGAGTTGTATGAATATAACTCTTTCTTTCTCCTCACTAAGTAGTTCTGGTTGTGTAGTTTAAATTGTGTTGCCTCGCTCCCCATGTAGATATCGAGATGTGAGGGAAGTAACTGGTACTAAAATTCCCTGCTGAATGGACAATGGATGGAGCCTGACCATGATCAGTCAGGGAATAGTGGGTTATGGGGAAAAGGCAGCAAACTGGAGTTGACAGTTTCAGATGAGCCCTGAGCTCACTGAAGAGTGGTGCAGACTCAATGAGTACTTAGGACAATTGTAACCATACACTGTTTAATAACAGCATGGGGCTGGATGAACACAGCAGGCCAGGCAGCATCAGAGGAGCAGGAATGTTGACGTTTCGGGTCTGGACCCTTTTTCAGAATATAGAATTCTTCAGAAATAACAGTGTGATTTTCTCATTTTGATTGCAGACCTGAGGCAAGCGCTATACGTGGAAGACTTTTATTTTTGTAACAGCCGTTGTCTCTGGGGGTGTAGTGAAAGTGCCTCCTGAGGAGGGTCTCAGTGCTTCTAAAGAAACTGCTAGTGCTTGGCTTTTATCACATGTGCAGTTCAGGTTACCCTGCCATAGGAAGGATTTTACTAAATTGGAGAGGGTTCAGAAAAGATTTACCAGGACGTTGCAGGAATGGGGGGTGTGAGTTAGAAAAGTAGGCTGGATAAGCTGGGACTCTTTTCACTGGAGCGTAGAAGGTTGAGGGGTGACCTTATAAAATCATGAGGGGCATAGATAAGGTAAATAGCAAGGGTTTTTTTTCCCTAGGCTGGGGGATGTCCAAAACTAGGGGGCATATTTTTAAGGTGAGAAGAGAAATTTTAAAAAGGACACGAGGGGCAACATTTTTACACAGAGAGTGGTTCGCGTGTGGAATGAACTGCCAGATGAAGAGGTGGATACAGGTACAGTTACAATGCTTAAAGACATTTGGATAAGTTCATGAATTGGAAAGGATTGGAGGGATATGGGCCAATGCAGGCAAGTGGGACTTGTTTAGTTTAGGAGTCTTAGTCGGTGTGGACTAGTTGGACCGAAGGGTCTGTTTCTATGCTGTATGACGCCATGACTCCAAGGCTGAATGGCCTATTCCTGTTCCTGTATCTTATATGGAGAGAGATCTAATGCCAAAAACCACAGGTAAGGGGAGTGGACCATTCTAAAAATATCACAGGTTACAAGCAAGACAAACAATGGCTGGCCCCTCACATGCCACTAGAATAATGAACCAGAATGTACTTTGGAAGCAAAGATTATACTTAATTTAAATGTGTATGCACAACCGGACCACAACCCAACAACAAACAGAATAATAAAAAGATCATTTAACAAAAAACTTAATAATTAATAACTTGACAAGAGTTGGGTGGAGAGATCTTAGTGACACATTATAATTGTTCATGCCCCAATCAGTCCAATCTCCTTTCCTGTTGAATAGATTTCCCTTTCATTCTCTCTCGTCCTGCAATTTATTTTCACCCATTTATTATTAGCCACGTGAGCATTATTGTCAAGCTCTAAGACTAGTGAATACCTGATTGGCAATAAACATTGGCCTACATCCTGTGAGAGATTAAGAAATAATTGAATACATTTTTAGATCACTGCAGATTCCATCACATTGTTGGGGGTCTGTAAACTGGATTGGCTATCGACAAGAGATTTCCTGCTCTCAGTGACATTAGTGACCGAGGTGGGTTTTTGCAACACTCTGTGCAATTCGGTCATGGTTATTGATAGAAGCTTTTTACTTTCCAGATATTTGAATTCAAATAGCCCATTTGTCGCAGGAAGGAATTTAAGCACCCATTCTCCACCCAGTTATCCGTTATCCATTCCCAGCCAGTCACATGACCTAGAACTGTAGTTTAGGAAAGTTTGATTGAAGAGATAAATGAAGAAGAATATTTCATTCCCACTGTGGTATTGTTATACGCAAGCTGTAGATAGTCAACTGTAAGAAATACTGAGAAATCTACCCATTGTTACCTGGCATAGAAAACCAAGAGGTAAACTAATTGCGAGATTTTCTGACTTATGAAAGAATATGACAAAGTGGATACAGAAATAATATTGCCATCGGAAGGTTCAGGCCAGACCAATGCTGGGCTCATTAATATAAGACAGTAACTAATATTTTCCATGGGTAATTTCTTCAAGCAGGAATTGTTTAAAATCTGGAATTTGCTACTACCAGGAAGAGTTGAGATGAACGACTCAGATGAAATAAGGGTAAAGCTAGATCACAGAATTGTTACAGCATAAAAGAAGGCCAATTCAGTCCATCATACCTGCACCGTTCTATGCCCTCATGCCAATTTCCTGCTTTATCCCTGTACCCTTGTATGTCATTTCTATCCAAATAACCATCCAATGACCCACTTGAATGCTTCAATTGAACCTGCCTCCACCACATTTCCAGGTAGCACGTTGTTTCAGACCCTAACTAGAATCATAGAATGTCTGCAGTGTGGAAGCAGGGATTTGGCTGATTGAGTCCACATTGACCATCTGAAGAGCAACTTCTTCAGTCTAGCGTCATAATTTCGTATAAACTGCAACTTCCCTTTCTCCAATGCATTCATATCTTTCCTAGAATGTGGCAGCCATAACTCTACACAATGTTCCAGTTGGTGTCCAAGATGTGTCATGTACAAGTTCAACATCACCTCCTTGCTCTTGTACTCTACACCTCTATAAATAAAGTTGTGAACATTTTATTTACTGCTCTCTCCACCTATGCTGCCACCTTCAATGATCTGTGTACTGTTACACCCAGGTCTCTGTGCTCCTGCTCCCCATTTAGAATTGTATTTGCTATTTTATGTTTGTTTCTAACGTACGTCCAACAAAAATGTATCACATCACATTTCCCTGCCACCTATCCACCTACTCCACTAACTAGTCAATGTCCAGGTGAAGGTGAATAGAATAAAAAGATGAGTTAGATGATGCCTTCACCTCACTTTCTCACACCCCACCTCCTATCAAAGCTTTATTGTATTCTCCCAGTTTCTCCATCCTGTCTACTGTGACTACGCCACTTTCCATAACACCAATTCCAATCCGGCTTCCTTATCCCAGTATCCTCCTCTCCTGTGCATGTCCCATCCCTTACATTTTGGCTGAATTGCTTCTTCCTTGAATAGGTTTTGCCTTGTCCTTATCACTAGCTTCCACATTCATCAATCAACTCCTACCATTTCTGCATCTCAAACTCTCCACATCAAACGCTTTCACACTGCTCAGAGACCCCCGCCCACCTCCCATTGTCACATATACAACAGCCACCCTTTAACCTCCTTAATACATATCAAAACCCCAGCCAGTCCTTCCAGGTGAAACAATAATTTATTTGTGCTTTTTCCAACTTACTGCACCGTACTCACTGATCTTCTGTACAGCTGAGAGACCGAATGGGGATAAGGTGATTGTTTAATGGGAAGCCTCTGTTGGGTCAGTCTGCAAGCGGGAAATGTTTTAATTTTCTGTCCCATTCCCATTCTGCCCTTGGGCTGTTTAATCTCCCAGTGAGGGTGGAGGAGCAGGACTTCATCTTTCGAGTGTGTATTTTATGGCCTTCGGGACTCAATGTAGAACTGAACAATAAGGAATGGTAACCTCGAGCCATTGTTTCAAACTGTTGCTTGTTGTTGGTGGAGACATTATTTTCCCATTTCTACTGGATTAACAGATCCATCGAATGTTTCTTTCATTGCCCAATGTTACCAAGAGTCATCAGCTCTTTTTCCATTTAATCAATCCCACCTTTCACCTATGATAGATCTTCCTTGATCTGGCAGTACAGCACTCCATCCTTGATTCTTGTGGGTCCCTCTAGATTCTAGCCTGAATACTGATGAAAATCACACTTAGTCAAAGGATGGTAAAATTCAAACCATGGGAACAAGTATTGGCCATTCAGCTTGCTCTGCTATTTAATACTATCATAGCTGATTAATCACTTCAATACCTTTTTTGCCTACTCTATCCACATCACCCTTTTTTGCTATTGATAATTAGAAATTTATCAATCTCTACCTCTGAGTAAAGTCAGTATTGTCTCAGTCTGGTCTCTCATAGAGAGGGGTGACTGGTGGTGGGTTTAACCTGAGGATCACCACACCTCAGGCCATGTTGAGAAAGTAGGGCCTTCTTAGTAACCCGTGCTGCTGGCGTCACTGTGCAATTTAAACCAACCATCCAGCCAACTGAGCTCTACCTTAAACAGAGTCTGAGGTTCCACCACCTTTGCCGTGGAGAATTCTGAATGTTCACGACCCTCTGAGTAAAGAAATTTCTCCTCATCTTGCGCCTGCGTGGCACTCCCTTATTTTTAAATTGTGTCCCTGATTTTAGATTCTCCGATCGGGGAAACATCTTATCTGCTTCCAACCCTGTCCATCCCTTTCAGTATTTTGTAGGTTTTAATGAGATCAGCTCTCATTCTTCAAAACGCTACAGAATTATCAGCCCAATTTGCCCAATGTCCCTTAAAAGAACAGTTCCCCAATCCCCTCGACCTGGGAAATGAAAGGGAATTTGGGCTTACTATTGTCCAACTCGTGGGTAAGAGTCAACCAATCGTTGACTGAGTGGACACCCTTGTACCTCTGAGCACATTAGCCAAATCCTAATGCATCCCAGCTCTGTGTCTTTACAGGTGTGGAGGGCAAGTAACCTAGTTCTTTGACAGGACAGAGAAGAAGACTGAAGCGCAACGGCTTGAAAGTATTCAGTGAGTAAAAGCACAGATAATGGATGAAAATCAAAGTCCATTGAAGTATTAAGGAAAGCTCAATGTTCTGCACTTGTGTTTCACAATCACAGAGTCATACAGCATGGAAACAGACTCTTTGGTCTAACCAATCCATGCTGATCATAATCCCAAACTAAACTTTTAAGGTGAGAGGAGAAAGATATAAAAAGATGTGAGAGGCAATTTTTTTTACACAGCGGGTGGTTCACGTATGGAATGAACTTGAATTGAATCGAATTAGCTTCATTGTCACGTGGACTCAAACGAGTACGGTGAAAATTTTATTGGTCACTACTTACAACACCATCTTAGGTACAGAGTGCCTAGTTACAATCTTTAGTAACAGAATAGAGAAATGAAGAAAAAAAAGTTACATTACAGTTAAACGCATCATAACCATAGGTCAGAGAAACAAGAAGTGAAGTTAAAAAGATAAACACACAGCGTCTCTCTAAAGGCTGTCTGCAGCAGACCAGCCCAGGAGATCTCCACATGGTCTGACTGCTGGCTTCTGCTGTGCTCCAGTAACGAGGCCACTGGTTACTGGAGTCCCCACTCTGGCTGCTGGCTTCCCCGTTCTGGTCATAGAACATAGAACAGAACAGCACAGGAATGAGCCCCTTCAGCCCACAGTGTTGTGCTGAACATGACGTCAAATGAAACTGATCCCTTCTGCCTGCCTTTGGTCCATGTCCCTCCATTCCTTACATATTCATGTGTTTATCTATAAATCTCTTAAATGGCCCTATTGTATCCGCCTCCACCACCACCCCTGGCAGTGCGTTCCAGACTCCTACTACTTCCTGTGTAAAAAAACTTGCCCCTCATGTCTCCTTTGAACTCCAACCCCCCTCAACCTTAAATGTATGCCCCTTAGTATTAGACATTTCAACTCTAGGAGAAAGGTTCTGACCGTCAACCCTATCTATGCATTTCATAATATTATAGACTTCTATCAAGTCTCCCCTCAGCCCCCGCTGCTCCAGAGAAAACAACCCAAGTTTTTTCTAGTCTCTTCTTATAGCTCATACCCGCTAATCCAGGCAGCATCTTGGAAAATCTTTCCTACACCCTCTCCAAAGCCTCCACATCCTTCCTGTAATGTGGCGACCAGAATTGAACACAATACTCTAAGTGTGGCCTAAGCAAAGTCTTATAAAGCTGCAACATGACATCCTGACTCATGTACTCAATTCCCTGACCAATAAGGCAAGCATGCCATATGCTTTTTTTACCGCCCTATCTACTTGCGTGGCCATTTTCAGGGAGCTATGGACTTGAACCCCAAGATCTCTCTCTGCATCAAAACTGTTCAGAGTCCTGCCATTAACTGTATACTTTTCCCTAACATTTGATCTCCCAAAGTGCAGCCCCTCACACTTACACAATTAAACTCCACCTGCCATTTCTGTGCCATATCTGCAACTGATCCATGTCCCACTGTATCCTTTGACAACCTTCTACACTATCGGGTGTGGGGAAGCAGCTCTAAGCCCAGAGCAGTGTTGCCTGGAGGTCCGGTGTGGGGAAGCTGCTGTGGGCTTGAGCCCAATGTGGTTATAGTGAGCCTGAAGTGTCAGTGAGGGATGCCCCCCCAGCATCTACACTGTTGAGAACGGGAAACCCAAGATTTCTCGGACAGTAGGCCAAAGCAGAGGAGACTGAGCCTTTTTAGGGAACGCACTTAAGAACGACTGTTCAACTTTTACCTTTATCCCTTTGTTTTTTCACTTAATACTAGGAAGGACTGTAATGTTAACTTTAAACTTTATTTCTTTCATTTTATACTTTGAACAACAATACAGCCCGTTCCGCTATAGCACAATAGTTGCGTTCTTGTGCAACATTGCGTTACAGAAAATTGCATTGTAGAAATAATGGGGCCTATGCAGGGTTAGGGGCAGACCACCAAAAGAAATCACTCGAAAATCACTCAAAAGCCTAACACAAAGGATAGCACAATTTGAATAAATATTTAATTCGTATCTAATAATGAAATAAAAGTAAATTTAAAATTTTACCTTGAAAAAATGTCAAGATGACTTGATAGGGGAGGGGGTTGTACCGTACCTCTCACAGAGAGCACTTCACAACGAAGCCCGCGAAATGGTCACGTGATACCCGTGCGGAGACTCTTTCGGAGCTAACATTGCACATATTCACAGTAGAGCCCATGAAACGATCATGTGATGTCAACTCGTACTCCTCTACGCAGCAATGGAATCACGTTCGAGCCAAAACAAGTTCGCGTTTTAGAAATAGTATCCCCCATTTGTCAGTCGCATTACCGTAATGGCCTTGCCAGAACACGCATTATAACAGAACCGACCGTAATGCTTTATTTTTAACTTTGTTTCTCTACGTTACTCCTTGTACCTAAGATTTGCACCTAGGTACCTTCATACCTAAGATGGTGCCACGTGTGGCGACATTATACACTTTTCACTGTGCCCTGAACTCGAGTACACGTTACAATCAAGCTTAAATCAAATCAAACTAAACCATTCCCGGTAACATCTTGGTAAATCTTTTCTGAACCCTCTCCAGCTTAATAACGTCTTTCTTTCAGTTAGATTTACAGTGTGAGAAATACTAACAAAAGAATTGGCTTCGGTCCAAGTTGGTCCCAAAACAATGCAATAAGTAGAGAGAAAATCCCCAACCTTAATCCCTGTTAATGCCTATGTAATCAGTAAATTACAACTTTGAGTGACATTGCTGGGAATCGGCAAGAATAGCTGATGTCACTAGACAGGTATTCCAAAGTTTTCAAGCAATTATGAGCTGAATCTCTGCAGGTAGATTGGTACGACACTCATGTATGGAAAGAAATCAGAGCTAATGTTTCGGGTCAAATGACCCTTCCTCGGAAGAGTTTCTGATTTACCACACCTGCAGTTCTTTCGGTTTTTACTTCATATTTCAGTATTCAGTCTATTCTGTATCTGTGTCCCTGTGTTTAAAATGATCCCACTAGCGGAAAGAGAATGGCTCTTCTTCTTGGAGACAGTAAGGACTGCAGATGCTGGAAGCTAGAGTCCATAAATGTGGAGCTGGAAAAGCACAGCAGCTCAGACAGCATCTGAGGAGCAGGGAAGTCAACATTTCAAGCCAAAGCCCTTCAGCAGAACTGACAGGGGTTGGGGGGGTGGTGTGGGTGGGGTTGGGGGGGGAGGGGGTGGGGGATGCGGTGGTGGTGGGGGCGTAGTGGAGAAGGGGAACCCAGAAATAAAAAGAGGGAGGAGGGTAGGGTTGGGGGGAGAGTAGGTGAGATGGAGATAGATGGAAGCAGGTATGGGGTTATTATGGTTGGTCAATGGGAGGGGTGGAGCAGATAGGTCAGTCAGAAGATGGACAACACCTCATATTTCACCTTGGGAGCTTACAGCCCAATGGCCTGAATATTGATTTCACCAGCTCGGATGCTGTCTGACCTGCTGTGCTTTTCCAGCTTCACATTTATTGACTCTTTTTCTTGCTGCCTGACAAAGTGCTGTTATCTTCAGGCAGAAGGAAATGACGGAATTGGCAGAAAGCAGCCTGAATGCCTCTCAGTCCTGATGCTATTGGTCATCGTTTATTGATTCAGAGAGTCACGATGCAGAAGGAGGTCATTCACCCCGACTTGCCTGTGCTGGTTTTATTGCTGAGTGTCAGTGTCCTGCCTTTACCCCATATCTGTATCCTGTTACAATCCAGATAACCATCCAATGCCCCTTTTGAATGCTTCAGTTGAACCTGCCTCCTGCCAGGTTTCCAGGCACTGCAATCCCCACTCTCACCACTACCTGTGTATGAAAACCTTTTTCCTGCATCATCCTTGCTTCATTGGCATTTTAAATGTATTTCCTCTCATTCTTTTTTCTTATATGAGAGGGAACAGCTTCTCCCTATCTCCTGAATCTAGCCCACTCATGAATTTGGAAACCTTTATCAAATCTCCTTCAGCTGCCTCTCTCCAAGGAGAAATGAACCAGCTTCTTCAATCTATCCTGTTTTGCGTTCTCTCTGATGCATTCACATTTTACTTATAGTGTAGCACCCAGAACTGTCCATCATGGTCCAGTGGGATTCTGCATGTTGCAGAGCCACAGAGTCATAGAATCGTACAGCATGGAAACAGACCCTTCGGTCCAACTCGTCGATGCCAACCAGATATTCTAAATTAATTTAGTCCCATTTTCCAGCATTTTGCCCGTGTCCATCTAAACCCTCCCTTTTCACATACCCATCCAGATGCCTTTTAAATGTTGTAATTGTACCAGCCTCCACCACTTCCTCTGGCAGCTCATTCCATACACGCACCACCCTCTGCATGAAAAGCTTGCCCCTTAGGTTCCTTTTATATCTTTCCCCTCTCACCTTAAACCTATGCCCCTCTAGTTTTGGACTCTCCCACCCTCGGGAAAAGGCCTTGCCTATTTGCCCTATCCATGCCCCTCATGACCGTACAAAGCCCCTCAAGGCCACCCCTCAGCCTCCGATGCTCCAGGGAAAATAGCCCCAGCTTGTTCTCCCTATAGCTCAAACTCTCCAACCCTGGCAACATCTTTGTAAATCTTTTCTGAACCGTTTCAAATTTAACAACCTTTTTTCCCGGCCTTGCCACTCATTGTACCTGCTGGTATCCATTACCACCTCGAATTGTGCTTGGTGAGAGTTGAGCACTTGGTGATGTAACGTGCTGGCACTGTGGTTGGAATCTTTCCTTCTGGCAGTGATGGCAACCAATCCTGACATAAACATTGACTAACGCCCTTGTGGGAAATGAGATGAAGGATCCTGATTCAATCTCAAGTGTCATCTGAGCTAATAGAATTCAACTATTGACTGTTTGCTGACGTAGCTTGTGGGGCTGTAGCCTAACATTGTAGGAAGGTAGCCTTACTCCAATGACCCTGTTGACAGCAGCAAGAACTCCTGGGAGGCCTAGCCAAGTCTGGAAAGTTGGGTGCTAAGAGTCTGAGTAAAGCCCGATGTCATGTGTCTCTCGACAGGGCAGTGAGTCAGGGTAATGTCCTGTCCAGATACAAGGTACCCTTCATTATGGAAACAACCCAAAGAAATAAAACCTAGAGGTGTAGGTGCACAGCCCCTTGAAGGTGGGGTCACAGGTAGACAAGGTGAAGAAGGCATTTGATACATTTGCCTTCATTGGTCAGTGCATTGAATATAAGAGTTGAGACGTCATGGTGCAGCTGTACAGGGCATTGGTTCGGCCACTTTTGGAATATGGCATTCAATTCTGGTTTCCCTGCTGTAGGAAAGATGTTGTTAAACTTGAAAGAATTCATTGAAGATTTGCAAGGATGTTGCCAGGGTTGGAGGGTTTGAGCTACAGGGAGAGGTGAATAGACTGGGGTTATTTTCCCTGGAGCAGCAGAGGCTAAAGGGTGACCTTAAAGAGGTTTATAAACTCATAACGGATGTGGGTAGGGTAAATAGCCAAGGTCTTTTTCCTAGGATGGGGGAGTCCGAGACTAGAGGGCGTAGGTTTAAGGTGAGAGGGGAAACATTTAAAAGGAACCTAAGAGGCCACTTTTCCACACAGAGGATGATGTGTGTATGGAATGAACTGCCAGAGGAAGTGGTGTAGGCTGGTACAATTACAACATTTAAAAGGCATCTGTATAGGTACATGAATGGGAAGGATATGGCCAAATGCTGGCAAATGGGACTAGATTAATTTAGGATATCTGGTCAGCATAGACAAGGGTCTGTTTCCATGCTGTATATGGCTGACTCTAATCTGCTGAGGGGAGGTGGCACTGGGTCAAATGCGCTGCTTTTGCTGACAGCATTGAAAGAGACAGGTTCTCTTAAGTGCCGGGAATCTCTGGCTAACTGCCTGGCAAGATAGTGCCAGTGAGCTACTTTCACAAGTTTTCTGCCGCGTTATACTTCACCATGAAAGTGCTGGGCACTGTTCCACTGACAGAGGTTATTGTCAACTCATTATTTGCAAAGATTTAGACAGGTTGAAGCTGAGTACTGATTGGTTTTATTCCAAGTGAGTACCTTTTCCTTAGGGTCTCGCTGACTGATCTTGTATTACATTTCAGGATGTGAATACTGTTATAGTGCTGTCAATATTTGAATGACTAAACAGCTCACTAAGTCAACAACGGAGCCAAAGGCTATGCAAAGTTAAATGTACATTAGGAGTCAAACAGCTCTAATCAGATGAAGGTGATGTTTAAAGAAGAAAATAAACATGAAATGGAGATTGAGAGAGAACTGCAGAGAGATAGAGGCAGCAGCACCTAGCCTTACTCTGATTAGACACAGCATGAAGATTGAGGGAAATGGGATAATGAATAGGCTGCGGGAGAAGAAACAATTAAGATTATTTGAGGAAACAAATAAAGGAAAATAAAATGTCTATAGTGAAAGAACATTCTATGTGTCCTGTGATACAACAGTCAAGAATGCACAATAACACAAGGAAATTCAGGATGTCCACAAGGATTTGTATCAGTTTTTATAGATGCACCATTGAAAGCACTCTATCCACTCTTGGTACGACAACTGCTGTGCCCAGAACCATAAGAAACTACACAGCTCAGTCCATCACACAAGCCAACCTCCCATCTATGGATAACAAGGTGTGGAGCTGGATGAACACAGCAGGCCAAGCAGCATCATAGGAGCAGGAAAGCAGGAAGTAAATGTGATTCGATCTGTTTTCTCTTGTGGAGAACATTTTCAGTCTGAATGTTGTACGTTCCATGTGTTACTTTGTACAGTGAGAGAGACAAAGACATACAAATGCACAGAAGATAAATCTGATGATTTTCTGATGAAAGGTCTAGGCCCGAAATGTCAAGCTTTCCTGCTCCACTGATGCTGTTTGGCCTGCTGTGTTCATCCAGCTCCACACCTTGTTATCTCGGATTCTCCAGCATCTGCAGTACCTATTATCTCTCCCATCTATGGACTCCATTTATACTTCTCACTGCCTCAGAGCCAATTTAATCAGAGACCCCTCCCACCCCGGTTATAATCTCTTCCAACCTCTTCCGTCAGCCAAGAGATACAAAAGCTTAAACACGTGTACCAAGAACGTTCAAGGACACTTTCATGTACATGTTCATGAACAGCTTTTTCCCTGTGGTTATTAGACTGCTGAGTGGAGCTCTCAAATTTCTAATCTAATGTTGACCTCAGTCTTTGTGCACCTTCTCAGCAACCGTAACATTGTGTTCCTCGTTCTGTTCTCTTACCTTAATGCACTTTGTATGGTATGATCAACCTATCCTACAAGCAAAACAAAAACTTTTCACTGTACCTAGGTACATACGACATTAATAAATCAAATCAAACCAAAAGTCAGACAGCAGACAGAAAGCATCATTGTTAAGAACCCAAAGAGTTCCATCCTGATAAGAATGAAATCCAACAGTCAGCAGGAAATGCTGAGTCCAGATCTACCTGGATCTAGAGTTCAGTGTGTGGTATTGGGCATTACACAGTAGCAGAGTACTGAGGTAATTGAGAAGGTGCAACTCTGATTCATAAGAATCCGAAGGAAATTGGAAAATCTGAGCCGTTTTTATTAAAATGATGTATCCGATAGGACAATATTTGCTTGGGAGAGAATGTTTTGAGCGCTTGAGGCTTTGCCGTAGGATTAAAAGTGAGAAATTATGCATGAAAGGGAGAAAGCTCTTCACACAGAGAGGTCGTGGATCTCATTCCCACGGTTAGAAACTGTATCAATGTTCAAGATTAGATAGGGAAGGGTATGGGGTTAAAAGGATGTGAGAACAGGAAGTAAATGTGATTCGATCTGTTTTCTCTTGTGGAGAACATTTTCAGTCTGAATGTTGTACGTTCCATGTGTTACTTTGTACAGTGAAAGAGACAAAGACATACAAATGCACAGAAGATAAAAGGAGCCGGAGGTGAATGGAGAATATTGGCATTGGAGAAAGGTAATTGAAACAGTCCAAGGAGGAAGTGAGGAGACAAAACCCAACGAAGATCTGTGTATGAAAATATCATTAGAAACACTTGACTTAAATCTTGTTTCAGTTGTGAAGTGTGGGCCTGAGTTCATAGAATCCCTACAGTGTGGAAGCAGGCCATTTGGCCCTTCAAGTCCACATTGACCCTCTGAAGCACATCCCACCAAGACCCACACCACTACCCTATCCCTACATTTATCGTGAGGAATCTGCCTAGCCTGCACATCCCTGGACTGTGGGAGGAAACCAACACAGACACGGGGAGAACATGAAAACTCTACACAGACAGTCACTGAGGTTGGAATCGAACACAGGTCCCTGATGCTGTGAGGAAGCAGTGCTAACCACTGAGATATCGTGTAACCCTACAACTACTCAAATCATTTTGGACCTGGCAATGTGGCCCACAGGAATATCTGATGTGCCAGTTTCTGCATGTGCTGGCAGTGTCAAGAGGGCATTACACTGTCCCACTCATATTGGTAGTGATGACCATCACCATTAGAATCATCTTCGAGCACCAAGCAATCTCTTCAGTACCAGGCGAATTAACACTGACTCATTCAGAGCCAGCCTGAGCTGCAAGGTAAGTGCAGAAGTGAGGTTTCTCGTAAATAGACTGACCAAGGAGAGGAGACTGAGCGCATTCACCCATATCACCGAGAGTCTGAAGAATGAGGGCGCACTCATTGAATCATGACGATTTCTGAAGGTGTTTGACAAACTGGATGTTTGGAGGGTTTAGTCCCCATGTGGGCAGCCTAGAATGAGGGGGTCACAGTCTCAGAATATGGGATCAGCCCACTGACATAAGAATAAATTTCTTCACCCAAAGGATTGTAAGTCTTTGCAATTCTGTGCAGCAAAGAGCTAGAGATGCTCAGCTGTTGTATATCATCAGCACAGAAATTGATACATTTTTGTTTATTGAAGAAACTAGAGAATGAGGATTGGGTGGGACATGATCCTGTTGAATGCCAAACACAGGTGGCATGGTGGCTCAGTGGGTAGTATGTTGCCTCAAAGCGCCAGGGGCCCAGGTTCAATACCACCCTTGGGTGACTGTGTGGAGTTTGCACATTCTCCCCATGTCTGTGTGGGTTTCCTCTGGGTGCTCTGGTTTCCTCCGACAGTCCAAAGATGTGCAGGTTAGGGGTAGGTTGGCCATGCTAAATTGCCCTTTGTGGTCAGGGATATGTCAGTTAGCAAGTTAGCCATGGGAAACGCAGGGATTTTGGGGAGGGGTTCTGAGTGGGATGCTCTTTGGGGGTCAACGGGCCAAATGGCCTGCTTCCATCTGTAGGGATTCTATGAAGGTCTGAATGGTCTCTTCCAGCTTCTAGTTCTTAATGACTCAGTGCCTTTTTAATTCCAAGTTGCTTACATTGAATTATTTTCATTTGGTTTAAGCATATCTGTGCGTTTCAGTTAAAATTGCCCACTTCATTCTACGTGATTCATGTTCTTTTGAATTGTAACAAAGAGTAAATGTGTCCAATGTGGTTCCAATTAGTGGTAGTGTGAACATACAAATAAACTCACAAAGCCAAATAGTTTGCAATCACCAGTCCACTACCAGCATTAACACTACCAATACCATCCAATATAACAGCCATAAGGTTCTGCCATCCATCCTGTGAGAATGACTGAGAGAATGGCCTGTATATCTTCCCTTAACTCTATTTTTTTGGACTCACCTTTTATTCCTGATCTGTGTGAATGTGCGTTATTATTCCTTCTACCATTTAACAAGCAATAGACTCACTCAAGAAAGCATGTTTAAATTGGCTACTTTTAAAACATAGATTAAATTTGTTTGAGAGAAAGGAATCGACAAGAGAGGGATCTGTTTAAATTAAGTACATTGTGAATGGTGAATAAAAGGGAGTCTGCCCGGGAGCTCAATGATTTGGGTATTCCACCTGTAACTGGGGAATCTCACCCGGGACTGCTTGTTACAATAGGCCACGACAATATGTGCCTTTCAAAGGGATTTGTTCTGTCCTGTTTCTCTTTAGGAGAATGTATTGTAGATCTGCTAGCGAGGTGTCTGCTCCATGGAAAGCAGAGTAAATAACTTCAGGTTTTTATTTTGAATTAGATAAAAGAAGCATGAGTGGGTGGAGATAAAAGGTACTGCAGATGCTGGAGAATC
>JAHRHZ010000132.1:3438667-3454818 GCA_024137785.1 Ginglymostoma cirratum
TTGACCTGCTGTGTTCATCCAGCCCCATGCTTGTTATCTCATGAGTGGGTGGAGTTAGGTTCACATAGGCCCAGGGTTTTAGTTTTTGCTTGAAGTTGGGGTTTTTGGGATTGAAGCTGCCGGAGACTGTTCTCCCTCTGTTGCTAGATTCATTCTTTCAGTTTTTGCTTTCTCCTGGACTGAAGATAGTACGTGAGTGAATCTGGTTTGCTGAAATTGCCTGTGCCGAGGGTGTGGATATGGGACAAAAACAGAAGTTGCTGGCAAAGCTCAGCTGGTCTGGCAGCATCTATGAAAAAAAAAAATTAGGGTTAACGTCTGGTGAAATGTTAACCCTGATTTTTTATCTTCACAGATGCTGCCAGACCTGGTCAGCTTTTCCAGCAACTTCTGTTTTTGTTCCTGCTTTACAGCATCTGCAGTTCTTTCGGTTTTTATTGTGTGGATATGGGATGCTGCTGTGTCGGAACAGTTGATGATTAATAGCTGAGCAACATATTATTTTGTTAAGTACTTCAATAGAGTTCAAGTTATGCTAATTCTTCTTGTTTTTTGCTTGTATTTTAATTGTGGTGTGAAATAAAGTGCATTTTGCTTCGAGTCTAGTAGTTTGAACATTCGGATTGCATCTGGAATGCAGTTGTCTTAGACATGCCTTTAAATAAGAAAAAAGTTAGGGTCTAGGCATTCTCCTTGATATATTTAAGGGGCTTTGGTCTAGTCCTTAAGAACGCAGAAATGAACACAGAGGTGCTGGACAGCAGACTCATCAGTGAATAAAGAGATAAGAAAAAGTATTTATTCAGCTTTGTTCATGACTTCCAGACATCTTAATGTGTGAATGAGTTACCAGCTGAAGTAGCAGGTTTTCACACAACAAAATCCCACAATCAGAAATGTGCTAATGGCCAGATTTTAAGTTATGTTCATTGAGGGATTGATATTGGTAGCACATCAGGTGCCTCTACCAAAAATATGGTGGTATCTTTCACATCTACCTGAGAGAGGAGATAGCTGTCAGAACCTTCTGGAAGATGGCACCTTTGACTGTGCAGCACTCCTTCAGTATAGCCAGCTTACTCACCCAAAGAATGAAGTCCCTTGGAAAGGTCTGAAATCAGATCCTGGCGTGGTCTAAATCCTGAAGGAGAAAGGAAAAGATGACAGTAGCTCAGAGTTGGAAAGTGGGTGGAATTCACAGTCAAAGGCCTGTGTTTGATTCAGACCCACTGCAATGTGGTTGAATCTCAGCTGCCCTCTGAAGTGGCCTAGCAAGTCACTCAGTTGGGTCAATTGCGAGGGACTGGACAAGACAACGGCAGAAACAGCCCTGTCAACCCTGCAGAGTCCTCCTCACTGACATCTGGGGGCTAGTGCCAAAGCTGGGAGAGCTGTCTCACAGACTAGTCAAGCAACAGCCTGACATAGTCATACTCACAGAATCATACCTTCCAGACAATGTCCCATACACCACCATCGCCAACCCTGGATATGTCCTGTCTCACCAACAGGATAGACCCAGCAGAGGGGGCAGCACAGTGGTATACAGTCGGGAGGGTGTTGCTGGGGGTCCTCAACATTGACTCCGGACCCCATGAAGTATCATGGCGTCAGGTTAAACATGGACAGGGAAACCTTCTGCTGATACCACATACTGTCCTCCCTCAGCTGATGAATCAGTACTCCTTCATGTTGAACGACATTTGGAAGAAGCACTGAGGATGGCAAGGGCACAAAATGTACTCTGGGTGATGGATTTCAATGTCCACCACCAAGAGTGGCTCAGCAGCAGTATTACTGATCGAGCTGGTCGGGTCCTACAGGACATAACTGCTCGACTGGCTCTGCGGCAGGTGGTGAGGGAACCAACAAGAGGGAAAAAACATACTTGACCTCATCCTTACTAATCTGCCAGCTGCAGTCGCATCTGTCCAAGACAGTATCGGTAAGACTGACCATCGCACAGTCCTTGTGGAGATGAACCCATGTCTTCACATTGAGAACAACGTCCATCGTGTTGTGTAGCACTATCACCATGCTATATGGAACTGATTTCAAACGGATCTAGCACCTCAAGACTGGGTATCCATGAGGCGCTGTGGGCCATCAACAGCAGCAGGACTGTACTCCAGCACAATCTGTAACCTCATGGCCCGGCATATCCCCCACTCAGCCATTACCATCAAGCCGGGGGATCAACCCAGGCTCAATGGAGAGTGCAGGAGGGCATGCCAGGATCAGGCGTACCTGAAAATCAGATGTCAAGCTACCAAACAGGACTACTTGCACGCCAATCAGCATAAGGAGCACGTGATAGGCAGAGCTAAGCGATCCCACAACCAACAGATCAGATCTAAGCTCTGCAGTCCTGCCACATCCAGTTGTGAACGGTGGTAGACAATTAAACAACTCATTGGAGGAGGAGGCTCCATAAATATCCCCGTCCTCAATGATGGAAGAGCCCAGCACATCAGTGCAATGGATAAGGCTGAAGAATTTGCAGCAATCTTCAGCCAGAAGTGCTGAGTGGATGATCCATCTTGGCCTCCTCTAGTGATCCCCAGCATCACAGATACTAGTCTTTAGCCAATTCGATTCACTCCACGTGAAATCAGGGAATTGCTAGGGCACTGGATACTGCAAAGGCTACAGGCCCTGACAACATTCCGTCAATAGTACTGAAGACTTGTGCTCCAAAACTTGCCGTTCCTCTAGCCAAGCTGTTTCAGTAGTTACAACACCAGGATTTGCCTGACAATGCGGAAAATTTCCTAGGTATGTCCTGCACATAAAAAGCAGGACAAATCCAACCTGAACAATTACCGCCCCATCAGTCTCCTCTTGACCATCAGTAACATGATGGAAGGTGTCAGTAACAGTGCTATCAAGCAGCACCTGCTCAGTGACAGAGATAACAAGGCGTGGGGCTGGGTGAACACAGCAGGCCAAGCAGCATCATAGGAGCAGGAAAGCTTGATGTTTCGGGCCTAGACCCTTAGTTTGGGTTCCGCCAGGATCACTCAGCTCCTGACCTCATTACAGCCTTGGTTCAAAAATGGACAAAGGAGCTGAATTCCAGAGGTGAGGTGAGAGTGACAGCCCTTGGTATCAAGGCTGCATTCGACTGAGTGTGACATCGAGGAGCCCTAGCAAAACTGGAATCAATGGGAATCAGGGGGTAAACGTTCCGGTGGTTGGAGTCATACCTGACACATAGGAAGATGGTCGTGGTTGTGGGAGGTCAATTATCTCAGCTCTAGGACATCTCTGCAGGAGTTCCTTAGGGCAGTGTGCTAGACCCAACCATCTTCAGCTGCTTCAT
The DNA here is from genome assembly GCA_024137785.1 of Ginglymostoma cirratum. Lineage (NCBI taxonomy): Eukaryota > Metazoa > Chordata > Chondrichthyes > Orectolobiformes > Ginglymostomatidae > Ginglymostoma > Ginglymostoma cirratum. The sequence goes on from JAHRHZ010000132.1 coordinate 3,441,990, forward strand.
CCATGACCTTCCCTCCATCATAAGGCCAGAAGTGTAGATGTTCGCCGATGATTGCACAATGTTCAGCACCGTTCGTGACTCCTCAGATACTGAAGCAGTCCGTGTTCAAATGCAACAAGATCTGGACAATATCCAGGCTTGGACTGACAAGTGACAAGTGGCAAATGACATTTGTGCCACACAAAAGCCAGGCTATGGCCATCACCAATAAGAGACAATCTAACCTCTGCACCTTGAAATTCAATGGTGTTACCATCACTGAATCCCCCACTATCAACATCCTGGGCGTTAGCATTGACCAGAAACTCAACTGGACTCACCACATTAACAGAGTGGCTACAAAAGCAGGCCGGAAGCTGGGAATACTGCGGCGAGTAACTCACCACCTGACTCCTCAAAGCCTGTCCACCATCTACAAGGCACAAGTCAGGAATGTATCAGAGATAAAAGGTACTGCAGATGCTGGAGAATCCGAAGTTTTCCTGCTCCTATGATGCTGCTTGACCTGCTGTGTTCATCCAGCCCCATGCTTGTTATCTCACAAGTCAGGAATGTGATGGAATACTCCTCACTTGCTTGGATGGGTGCAGCTCCAACAACACTCAAGAAGCTTGACACCATCCAGCATAAAGCAACCAGATTGATTGGAACCACATGGGCAAAGATCCATTCCCTCCACCACCGATGCTCAGTAGCAGCATTGTGTACTATCCGCATGATACACTGAAGAAATCAAAGATGCTTAGCACCTTCTAAACCCATGACCATTACCATCAAGAGGACAAGGGAGGCAGCAGATACATGGGAACACCGCTACCTGCCAAATGCCCACCAAGCTACTCACCTTCCCTGACTTGGAAATATATCGGCATTCCGTCACCCGAGGCTGGGTCAAAATCCTGGAATTCCCTTCCTAACAGCATTGTGGGTCAATCGACAGCATGTGGATTGCAGTGGTTCAAGAAGGCAGCTCACCACCACTTTCTCAAGGGCAACTGAATAAATGCTGGCCCTGCCAGTGGTGCCCGTGTCCCATGAGTGAATAAAGAAAACCATTTGTGATGATACTTGGCAAGTAATCCCCATTGATAAAGTAACAAAATCAGGGTATATTCAGAGCAAAGGACTCCAACTCAGTCCTGTCTTTCACCATCCAATCTAATCATTTTCAAAACCAAGGGCAACTTATAAAGAAATACTGCCTTTTTTTTGGATCAAGGTCAATACCCTGCAGCCTGCGTGAAGGGTGGCATGGTGGCTCAGTGGTTAGCACTGCTACCCACACAGCACCAGAGACCTGGCTTCAATGCCACCCTTGGGTGACCGTCTGTGTGGAGTTAGCACATTCTCCCTGTGTCTGCGTGGGTTTCCTCCCACAGTCTGAAAGTGCAAGGTAGGTGGCTTGGCCATGCATAATTGCCCATAATAAGCAGACTGAGTGGATTAGCCACAGGAAATGCAGTTATGGGGTGGGTCTGGGTGAGATGTTCTTTGGAGGGTCAGTGCGGACTCAATGGGTTGAATGGTCTTTTCTGTACTGTGGGGATTCTGTGAACTGTACAGTACAGGAGGCCATTCAGTCCATTGTACCTGTTCTAACACTTTGAAACATTTGTCCAATTTTATTTATTTACACACTCTTTCAAGGGAGGCACTGGCAATGTTGCCCATACCTAATTCCCTTTGCTGCTCTGCCAATTTTGGGGGCAGTTAAGAATCCAACATATTGCCATGAGTTTTGAGTCACAGCAAGGTCAGAACAACTAAAGGTTGGCAGATTATCCTCTGTAAAGGATATTAATGACTAAATGGGTTTCAACAACAATTCACGGTAGTTTCTTAAGTCCCCATCACTCAGAATATCTGCAACTGTGATAACAAGGTGTAGAGCTGGATGAACACAGCAGGCCACCAGCATCAGAGGAGCAGGATAGCTGATGTTTCGGGTCTAGACCCTTCTTCAGAAAAATTTTTGAAGAAGGGTCTAGGCCCGAAACAACAGCTATCCTGCTCCTCTGATGCTGCTTGGCCTGCTGTGTTCACCCAGCTCTATACCTTGTTATCTCAGATTCTCCAGCATCTGCAGTTCCTACCATCTCATCTGCAACTGTGGATTTCTTCAGGCAGATAGCCACAGCTCGATCCAAGAGGTAGATTTTCAGCAACGTATGAATGAAGTGGAGATTGTTAAAGATAATGAGAGAATTTCAAAGTAGTTTGAGGAACAGCTGCCAATAGTAGAATGAAAGAAATCAAGGATGCTCAAGGGGTCAATATTGGAAGAGTGCAGATATCTCAGGAGGGTTGTGAAGGCTGGAGAAGATTAAAGAGAGTGTGTGAGATAAGGCAATGGATGCATCTAGACATGAGGATGAGAAGGATGAATTGTTGGATTGTCAGCCAGCTCAGGGGATGACAGTGAATGAGATTTAGTGCAAGTTCGGATACTAGCAACAGATATTTGAATGGGCTCTATCATGTCAGTGTTTCATAACCCGGAAAAAATAACGGATGTTTTAAACTTTTAAGTCCAAGCGCATTTTGTTAATAAAAGGTCTCACAATGCCAGGGAATGTAAATATCATGGCTGACCGAAATGTGCCTGTGTGGATTACACTGAACGCTGGGAGGAAACAAGGAAAGTAGCACAGTGTCACAAGAACTTCAAACAGCATTGCTTCAAAGGGAGAGATACCATTCCAAAATAAAACTGACTTGTGATCTCCTGTGGCTACAGGGATAATGAGGGGCTGATTATCCCATGCCAGTAGAAAACCATCTCCTGTGGGTTTTCTCCAAGTCTGCAGATATGATGAGTTGAACGAAAGGCAGTTTTAGGTATAATACCCTTCTGGGAACACACAAGATGGGGGTAGGGCACAAACTGTAGCTTGTGTTTCTTGTGTGCTTCTGTTGTTGGGGTCCACGTTTCACTGACCTTAATGTCCACCACCACCTGCATGTGCAGCTAAAGGAAACAAAGTCAGTCTCTCTCTGATAGTTAAAACCACATTAAGTTAGGAAAGCCATTACCAAAGAAAACAAGATAAACTCCTTTCGCTGACAACAGAACCAAAAATTTCCGTCAACTGTTCCACTGCCAAACTCAGAATCACTCATCCTAATGGATGCAATATTTCATAACGTCTTCATTGCGCACAAGTCAAACACTGATATAAACTTGAGTTCAAACTTTAGTTATTTAGAGTCAGCACTCATTTTTAATTCACGTGTAAGTGTGTTGCATTTTATTTCCTTTTCTCACATCTTAGTAGCTAATAAACTTAGTAGCTATATCACTCCATTTTAAATGGAAGGAATCTGGGTTCAATTGACTTGTTGTGAATCATAAATATGTTTGGACTGGGGAACGGGATGGAATTCTTCTTAAGATTAACCTCATTATGACCAACCAAGGGAAAGGTTACAGTTTAGTCCTCCTCAACCAAGGGCTTAGCCATTTGTGGGGTATCTCATCCGGAATTGTAATGGATTGAGGAACTTCACCTTGGCCACAGGTTGGAATGGGCCAGAGGTCGAGTAGTCAGTAAACAAAGGTACAAAAGTTCCTCTGTTCCCTTGCCAATCCTGGAAGTGGATGAGAGTCACAGTAAGATGCTGAAGAATGTGGATGCTTTGGGCTTGGCATACATGAAGCCATCTCCTTGTGGAAGTGAGTCATATACAGGCAATTGTTCAACCCTCAGTTATTATCAAATTGCTGCCTACGCTGGGAGTGCAAATAGAAAGTAACTTTCCAGAGCCTTCTATGAGGAGATTAAGCAATTGAAGGCCGCACCTTCTGCAACTGGGATGTTTTTGGGGTGTGAGTGGGGGCAGGGAAGAGTGCGTTTCTAATTCCCGTTGCTCGGAGCTGGGATTTGATTCTGAAGAAAGTGCAGCGAATTTTCCAGCCCTGACACCACTGACCAGCAAGAGCTGGGATAAATAATCAACGTGGAATAAAAATTAAGATCACACAGAGCCCAAAGAGTAAAAGAAGAAAGTTGTACATTGTTATAACTAGTCCCCATTGCAGTGAGTATTAACAGAGGTGTCGATGTTGGTAAATGAACAGTCAATCCCTAGAATCTTGTCTTTGTAAGTTAAATTAAACTCTTATTGTCCTGCCTCCTTTCTGCGGTAACTGAATGGCAGCCCTCACAATCAGAGGGAGAGCTGAATCTTTTGACTAAGTCGGGCATCATGTTGAGTTTTTCTGAAGAGTTTTTAATCTCAGGCCTTAGCAAGTTTACTCACCAATTCTTACTAACACCTACTTCATTAGTGACCCATCCTGCCCCATGGCGATCTCACGTCTAATTTCCACCCACATATTACCACACATCATTCCTGGATCATTCACTGCTCAGTGAAATTTACTGCCGTTGCTCATCCTGAGCCATCTGTAAACACCCACTGTGCCCCTAGTATCAGCCCTGGAGTGGCCTGAGTGATTCCTGACATTTGTCCTGGGTGGCCCTAAAGGACATAGCTGCTAGACTGAGTCTGCGACAGGTGGCGAGGGAGCCAAAACAGGGAAAAACATACTTGACCTCATCCTTACCAATGTGCCTGCCACTGACGCATCCATCCCTGAAAGTATCAGTAAGAGTGACCACCACACAGTCCTTGTGGAGATGAATTCCTTCATTGACATTGAAGATACCCTCCATTGTGTGGTGTGGCAATATCACCGTGCGAAATGGGTTAGACTTCAAACAGATCCAGCAACTCAAGACTGGGCACCCATATCGCACTGTGGGCCATCAACAGCAGTAGAATCTACACCCTCATGTCCAGCATATCCCCCACTCAATTATTACCATCAAACCAGGGGATCAAACCTGGTTAAATTCTGGAAGTGTGGTGAGAATGTGCTTGACATTTGGCTGAGTGCAGCATCAAGGAGCCTTAGTGAAATAGAAGATGGTAGTGGTGGCTGGAGGTTAGGTCCAGGGCATCTTTGACAGAGTTCCTCAGGGTAGTGTCTTAGTCCTAACCATCTTCAGCTGCTTCATCAATGACATTCCTTTCCACGTAAGGTCAAAAGTGGGGATGTTTGCCAAAGATTGTACAATGTTCAGCACCATTCGTGACTCCTCAGATACTGAAGCAGTCCATGTCCAAAGGCAGCAAGGCCTGGACAATATCCAGTGTTGGGGTGACAAGTGGCAAGTAACATTTGTTCCACACAAGTGCTAGAAAATGATGAACAAAAGAGGATCTAACCATTACCACTTGACAATCAATGGCATTACCTTTACTGAATCCTGTAATTTCAACATCCTGGGGCATTTCTATCGACCAGAAACTGAATTGGACTAACCATATAAATACAGAGGCTACACGAGTAGGTCAGAGACTAGGAATCCTGCAACAAGTAACTCAATTCCTAATTCCCAAAGTCTGTCCCATCATCAACAAATCACAAGTCAGCAGAGTGATGGAATACTCCCCACTTGCCTGGATCAGTGCAGGCCCAACAACACTCAAGAAGCTTGACGCCATCCAGGACAATGCAACCCACTTGATTATTACCACATTACAAACTCAATGCTTAGTAGCTGCATTGTGTACAATCTACAAGAATTACACAAATTCACCGAAGCTCCATAGACAGCACCTTTCAAACCCATGACAACTTCCATCTAAAAGGACAAGGACAGCAGGTACATGGGAACACCACTCCCTTCACTTCCAGTTGCTCACTTATCCTGACTTGGAAATATATCGCCATTCCTTCACTGACACTGGGTCAAAATCTTGGAATTCCCTCCCTAAGGGCATTGTAGGTGTACCTGCAAAACATGGACTGCAGTAGCTCACCACCACCTCCTCAAGGGCAACTAGGGATGGTCGATAAACACTGGCCCAGCCAGTGACACCCATATCCCATGAATGAATAAAAAAAATTTTAGAAATAAATATTTTATTGTTTGAGACTTCAGGACAATAGTGGAGAGTCAGCAAACCTAACGATGCTGTGAGGTGAGAAATGGACTCTCGACTTGTTTAAAGCCATGTTTGCCTGTCTCTGACTCGATATCGGAATGAATATCACAGGAACAGAACAGCAATGGGAGGTTTGGATTTGATTTGCCAGTTGAGCAGGGGCAAGAACTTTTGATGTGGCCAGTGGCAGACTTTCAGCTCATGTGAATTTCATTGCAATACTTAAACTTGAACTTTGTTTCAATAATATTCCACTCTTGTAGGAAATGTGAAATCAGGCGTCGGTGGGACCAAAGACAACACATCAAAGGATATTTTCTTTAGGAGGAACAGCATGTCCCAACCACAGAGGAACGAGTAAAACTCAGTTTGGCAGCTCCCAGTTTGCACAGAGTCTTTGCAATATTCACTCTGCCTGAGGACCAGCAGGACACAAACAGCGAGCTGGTAATGGAGAGGCCCGCTATTCAGGGGCCAGCCAAGTATTTCGAAAGATGAGTCAGGTGCCCTGTTCCAACTTGTATCTCCAGCTCTTTCCAACCTAATCTTGTTAACAGAGTGAGTGCTGACGCAGCAGAAACACATTTCACCTTAAGTCTGATAGCTCAAGACCCTCTGCAGAGTCCTGTGTACAAAATCCTGGTCAATATTTGCTCCTCAATCAACGTCGCTAAAAGAAATGCATTAGCTGGTCATTTACTGCTGGTGGGATCTTGCTGTTCTGCTTTTCTAACGATGCCACAGCGACTATATTTTTTAAAACTATCTCATTAGCTGTAAATGCCTTTGGGATGTTCTGTGTTTGTGAAACAACGTTGATTGAATGTGAGTCTTTATTGCTAACAGTGTGTGAAGAGGCTGGGGTAGATGCTATATGAATCACTGTGCAGGGAACATAGCCCATCACTTGTGAAATTTGATGTTGTACCCCACGCAGGTCAATGGTCTGGGGTTGGTTGGGGGGGAATAGTGCAATGAAGTGATTCGTTCACTGAAGAATGTTTGCTCACCCACACCCTCTGGCTTGCTTCATGCTTTGTTATCGATTAATCAACTTTCTATAGTTTACTTACGCTATCACAGAATTCTTCAGGATTATTTGAAGATAGATGCAAGAATAATGCTGCTGTGCTCTGGTATCAATCCACCTCCCATTTACTTCCCATTCAGTCAAAGATGCCTCAGGTCACGATGTATTTACCCTCCTAACAAAGCACGTTTACTTTTCCAAAATTCTCCAAAACACAGTCAGATGGCATTAGGGCAGTTGGCACAGACTCGTTCTCTGACCTCTGAGCTCTGACCTAAGGATATTGTTCGATTTCACTTAGGGGTAAAGGAAGCTAAGCGACAGTGGGAACGGGGGACTGTGTTGAATGATTAACCATGATTGTATTGAATGGTGGAGCAAGCACAGAAGGGCCGAATGGCCTACTCCAGTTGCTATTTTCCAGTAAGGTGGCTGTGGAGTAGGGCTTCTGAGCCTAGGGCTGGTCTGCTCCATCCGCTTTCCTTTCAATTTCTTTTTGTCTCTTTTCTCATTCCTTTTTTTACTTTTATCTTTTGTTTAACTTACCACTTGTTGAGGAGCTGGCTTGTGGTGATGGTACCGGCTGGCAGTGAGCGAGGCCAGTGCAGTCTCACGGTGGCAGAGTCAGAGGTGGGTTTGGTTTCCCAGCGGTGCCTGCGCCCAGTGCAGATTCATGGCCTCGCTGGTGGAAGCAATGCTTGGGCCCAGCATGAGAACTGGTGACATCAGCAGTGGCTGCATTGGCGAGGTGGGCCTGAGGCAGACACTTGGCAGGTGGCAGAGTTGGGTTTGGGCTGGTGCTGTACCCGGCAGGGTTAGCTTTGGCGAGGTTCAGTGAAGACTTGTAGTGCCGAGGGTGTCGGTGATGGTGAGGCGGCACCGAAGTGTGGCGACCTTCACTCCAGTGGCAGTGGCACAGCGAAGGGGGCTTGTGCCTGGTCACCAGGCCCATGGCCTATGGAGTGCTTAACAAGAAGGGCTGTATTGTTGAACACCATTTCTGTATTTTTCTTTACTTTTCTGCCTTTATATTCTATATTTTGGTTTATATTTCTGTGTTTTAAGATGGCACTGGAGAGTGGCGACACTGTACAACAGTTTTCACTCTATTTTGTAACAAAATGCCCGTGACAATAAACAAATAAATAAAATCAAATTTTCTGTGTTTTTATGACTTAATGAAGGATTAGTGATTCTAAGCAGCAGGACTGCATATTGCCAAGTGCCAGTACTTCTGCCCATTACACTTAGGAATTATTTTTCACAGAAGGGTGGCCTGAAATTCTCTCTCCTTTACAGATTCTCTGAAGTCCTGAGATCTTCCTGGCCCCTAGCAGGAATTTCGAACAAGATCTCTCCCTCTCTGTATCCCATCCCTCTTTTCCTTTCTCCAATTATTGTCCTGAACCAGGTTTGACTCCAATGGGGCTTCCACCTCCACCAATCCTGTTTCTGTCTGAGCTCTGTTAGGTTGGCAAACTGCTGGCCCCCTGATTTCCTGTGGATTTTTTGATCTCGCTGGAACAATAAACGGCCAGCAAATTATGACAGGAAGCATTCTACAAGCCGTTGACTGAATGTAAAACGTCCAGCAGAGTACACTTCAGGAGGCACCATGGCAACAAGACCCAACAAAGATGCTGTCTAGAAACTTTCTTACTCTTGTAAAGTGAAACAGAAACCTTATCATCTTCAGTAGGGCCTTGGAGAGTCGAACAAGGGATTGAAGTGAAGATTTCCCTGATCTGAATTTACTTGGTAAATGAACCCACTAAACCATGGGAGTTGTGCCATGCTGGGAACCATCTAGGGTTCAATAGATAATCAGTGAGTGTAGCAAAGTATTACAATGTGGTGGAATTGCCATGTCTCCTGCACATCTCTTCTTCAAGGTAGGACAATAATCACATTCGAGCATGAGTTCAGATACCAAGCATTAAGTTACCTCATTTCCCCATGCTGGGAATTAACTTAGAGGTGGCCCTTTTAATTCAAATTCCTCGTTTTTCACTTGACCTCTCCTGCACAATGCAAGAGGTGAGCTCAGCAGTGTATTCTTTATTGATGGACCATCTTACTTTCTGGAAAATGATGCTCTGGAGTGTTTGTCCCTCAGCCTGAGCAGGGCCTTTTCTTGCTGTGAGGAAGGACATTGACCATTTGGTGGAATGGGCAGGCAGATGCCAGATGGGGTGCAATGCAGAGAAGTGTCAGGTGATACACTTTGATCAAAAGAACTTTGAAAGACAATATAAAATTTGTTATTTTTTGATTTATTGTCACATGTATTTATTACAAATACAGTGAAAAGTGCTGTTTAGTGTCACCACTGTTCCATTGCCATCTCAAAACGTAGAAAATTAACCAAAACACAGAATATAGAGCCAGAAAAATAAACCAATTATGTTATTGTCTTACCTCAAGAAAGTTAGGTCGTCTTTGGAACAGTTCCCACTTCCAGTTCAGCCATGGGCCTCGATCCAGGCTCCTACACCTTAATGCATCGAGTTCCTGTTGCTAAACAGAAGACAGCACTGGAACCATGCTTTGCCACACTGCCAGTCTCCAGTGCCCTCTTGCCTCCACTAACACTGCCACCACCATGAGTTCACACTGGGCTGACCTCACTGAGGCAGCTGCCACCAGCAACACTTCCACCATCAGGCACCCAGGCCTAGCCGCGGACCAGGAGCCTCAGCTCAGCCTATGAATCTGGACCGGGGATTCGGAGTTAAGCCTGGGACCCACTCCTCAGTCGACGGGAGCCCTCAGGCTGGGGTGGAGCCGCAGCTACTGCCAGACACTTTCTCCTTCATCATTTACTCAGCCTTGCCCCTCCCTGGGCCCACGCCACAATCTTCACCCACCATTCCACGCAAGGCTCACACTCGCTGATGCCTATTCAAAGGCCGAAAACATCCAGGCCCTGATTAATCAAGTGTCACTGTCAGATTGCTCTTTTTTTGGCAAAGCATCCACTTGTAACATCTCACTGTTTCTGATCCAGTGGGGGTGGATGGGAGTGACAATAGGGAGTCACAATTGTAAAAGGGGCTGCAGGTGCAGAGGAACCTGGGTGTATATGTGCACAGATCATTGAAGGTGACGAGATAATTAGGGAGAGCAGTAAGTGCACAGTATCCTTAGCTTTATGAGTAGGGGCATAGATTACAACAGCAGGAAGATAATGTTGAACAAAAACAAAGCTGCTGAAAAAGCTCAGCAGGTCTGGCAGCATCTTTGGAGGAGGAAACAGAGTTAACGTTTCGGGTCCAGTGACCCTTTCTCAGAACCTGGGGACGCAGAGGGATAAAGCTGAGGCCTTTGCTGAGTACAAAAGCATTCAGCAGCGGAGAGCGGAAGGTTAGGAGGGATGGTGAATACCCAACAGGAGGTGAGGGGTTGGAGGAGGAGATAGAGTCAGAGGGAAGTGGGGGAGAAGTAGGTTCCAGAGGCCCATGGGTATTTTTGAGTTGGTGCATCTTGAGGGCCTTGATGCCTGAAAGGAAGAGAAAAAGTTTCTTGTTAGCACGGAGAATGAGCAGGAGGATGAAGTGGAACTGCGGAGTGGTACAGCCCTGAGCCAGTGTGTTGAAATGCTGTTGGAGAGAAAGGTCGAGAGTGTGCATGTGACGCCGTATGGCACTGAGTGTGGATCTCAGGATGCAGCAAGAGCAGCTGTCCGTGGAACGTTGAACATCATGGAGACATCTGTGATCCTGGGAGGATTTTAGGTTGGTTGGCTCACCGAGCTGGTTTGTTGTTCCGCAGATGTTTCGTGACCGTGCTTGGTAACATCCTCAGTGCAGCCTCCGATGAAACGTTGGTTTGTTTTCCCGCCTGGTTTTTAAACTCTAGGGTCCATTGCGATAGATTGCCTCACTTCCGGACCTGTTCTGAGGGAGGGTCACTGGACCCGAAACATTAACTCTTTCCTCCTCCACAGATGCTGCCTGACCTGCTGAGCTTTTCCAACAGCTTTGTTTTTGGTCCTGATTTACAGCATCCGCAGTTCTTTTGGTTTTTATTAGGTAATGTTGAACATATACATGCCACTTGTTAGACATCAGCTGGTATATTGTGTCCATTTCTGGGCATCACATTGTAGGAAAGGTGTGAGTGTGTCAGAAAAACAGTGCAGAAACCATTTACAAGAATGGTTCTAGGAATGAGAAGCTTCAATGATGAGGATAGGCCGAAGAATCTGCAGCTGTTCTTCCTGGAGAGAAGAAGGCAGGGAGGAGATTTGATGAAGGTTTTCAAATTCATGAGTGGGCTGGATAGAGTAGATAGGGAGAAGCTGTTCCCACTTGTGAAGGGAACAAGAATGAGAGGGGCATAGGTTTAAAATGACGTGCAAACGAAGCAAGGGTGATGCAAAATAAAACGTTTTCGTACAGTGAGTAGTTAGGATATGGAATGCAGTACCTGGGAATGTGGCACAGGCAGGTTCAATTGAAGCATTCAAGAGGGGTATTGGATGATTATTTGGATAGAAAAATGTGCAAGGGTTTAGGGAAAAGGCAGGAGATTGGCATTAGGGAATGATATTTGTTTGGAGAGCCAGTACAGGAGGATTGTCTGTATGGCCTCCTTCTGTGCTGTACAATGCTGTAGTTCTGAAGTCTCCAGTTATTCCTGCTATCAGCCTGACTCCAGTGTCAGACTTCAATTAAGCTGGTGACCTAAGTATGCGAGAGCAGACTCCATGTATCTATTTGGCCTGTCATCATGTGAAATCCCTGGTGTTGCCCATTAGCTTTGAGCATCGCGGCTGATGGCCCTTTCGACTGCACGTTGCTAGGCCGAAAAAACCAGGACATCACTCACTATTCTCCCTGGACTATGCCCGGGGTCAGAAGGGTTCCTGTTCACGGTGTTTTTTTTTTCATTTTTTTCATGATACTGTGCCATGTTGTTGCCTGTTTGTGCAGATGTTAAATGAGAAAGAGCCTGTCCTGAATATGGTAGCTTGGTAAAGCAGCTGTGCCTGATTCCAGTAGACCTGTGCCTGGCTGAGTGGCCGCACTGGCATTCAACCCTGACAGAAGTAGGCCAGTCACATGATATTGAAGAGCACCCATGTGAGATGAGCTGGGCGCCATCGCAATTCAACACCGCACTGAGTGCCTGAGTGCCACACTTAACATTGACATTGTGCTCACTAATCCTTCGTGAGCAACTGCAGTCAGCATGAAGTCTGATATTTGCAGAGTAAGAGGTGAACATTTGATAAGCGGCTAAATAAGCTGTACAGCACAATGGCCAATACTCTCAATGTATAATTAGTTCCATGATATCACCAACTTCATTCAACACAGCTGCAGAGAATTGAAAGCAGTCTAACTAATTTGTTCCCGTTGCCAAATTTCACCCGCGTATTGCCAAATATTGATTTTCTAATTTTGGGAATTCTGTAATGTTTGCTGAGTAAGTTTTCTATTCATGGTCCCAGAGCTGACCGGTTAAAATGGCAAAGTGCATTGCAACAATTGCAGGGCAGGCTCACTGCAGAGACCTGCACTCTTCTAGGTCTATTTCCAAGAGACACCATCCCGATGGATCTCCTCACTGACTCTCACCCCCTCCCAATAACGGACAAAGGAAATTCTACAACTGTCTCAAGGCCTCATCCTATCCCAGTTTTCCACACTCCAGGAATGTTCATCACCGACTGCAGCAAATCCTTATCCAGACAAATAAATAATCATCATCCCCGCAGGAATACTTAACTCCCCACTTCACCACCCAGACCAGTAAAGATACCCCCACAGCAAAAACCACCTCAAAGCAATATATCACCCCCACAGTAATATATCACCCCCGCAGCAATATATCACCCCC
>JAHRHZ010000132.1:3459818-3485303 GCA_024137785.1 Ginglymostoma cirratum
GTCAGTGCTGAGGGAGTGGGCACTGTCGGAGGGTCAGTGCTGAGGGACTGGGCACTGTCGGAGGGTCAGTGCTGAGGGAGCGCTGCACTGTCAGGGGAGCATTCCTGGGGTTGTTTCACTGCCGGAGGTGCTGGCTCTCAGCTCCCTCAGATGAATACAAATGGTTCCATGAACAGTATTTAAGGTGAATGGGGAATATTGTTCTGTCGGTATTTAATCTTCATGTTCCCTTATCGGGCTGTTATTATAAGTTGCCAAACTGTGTAGAGATTGATCACCTTATCTCTCCATTTCGGCAGTGACTACAATTCAAATCGACTTGGCTGGAAAGCACTTTGGAACATGCGGAGGTGGAGAAAGGTGCTTTGTAAATGCAAGTCTGCCTTTGTTGGCTTGCACCATCAATGGGCAGCCCTGGCCTCTGCGGTGGGAGATCACTCTTATAAAGGAGAGGGTCCCAAACACTGGGTGGTATGTTCATCTGGAGGGATTGTAGAGGTGCCGTACTGAGACTGTCCTTCCCACCCTGAGTTTTGAAAAAATGTTTCTTCCATCTCCCGGTCATCTGCTGTTTATGTTTTTGGTTGTGTGATGTTCTAGTGAAAATCCTAAAGCTGGAGGAACCAGTAGAACTGGAATGAGAGACAGGATGCTGACAGGTGCAGCTGGAGAATGCTATTGTCTCAGACACGGAACACAACCTCTCTCATCTTCACCCGCACGCAACATTCAATGTTGGCAAGGCTTCTAGCAAACAACTTCAAAGCAATGCCTGATCACACAGTGATCACTAGCTCCCGGGTAACATTCCAGGACAGTGTTTCGAAGAGATGTCAAACTGAGGAAGCCCTGTCTGCTCTCCCAGTTGGATGTAAACAATGTTATGAAGTTGGGGGTGAGAGGGAGTACCCTCTGGGTTTCTCCTGGATAATACCCATCACTTAACCCACATCTTTCAACCTGGTGATCTGGTCATCATAAAGTTGCTGCACCTGGAATCTTGCTGTGCGCAGATTTACCACCCACGTAGGGACTACAGTGCAGAAGGACTTTGACTGCAAGGTACGTTCTGAAGTGCAAAAGGTGCTACAGAAATGTATATCCTTTCCTGCTGTTCGTTCTCCATTTACACCCAGCTGTCTGGCTCTGCTCCGAGATTGCTCTCTGCATTGACATGGGACGACCTGCTGGATGCCATCTGCAGGGATCCACCAGATTCTGGTTGTTTTTTTTCCCCCCATAGAATCCCTACAGTGTGGAAACAGACCCTTCAGCACAACAAGTCCACACTAACCCTCAGAGCATCCCACCCAGACCCATCCCCCTAATCTACACAACCCTGAGCACTTGGCCAATCCACATACCTGACGCATCTTTGGACTGTGGGAGGAAACCAGAGCACCCAGAGGAAACTTGTACAGACACAGACAGTCACCCGAGGGTGGAATTGAACCTGGGGCCCAGGTGCTCTGAGGCAGCAGTGCTAACCACTGAGCCACCATGCCATCCCTGCTTGTGAGGAGCCCTAATATGCACCAGATCCACCAGACTTTGCCTGTAGGATTTCATCTCAATTCTTCCTCTTGGGATCCACCATATCCAAGCGGGAATGTTGAAGACTGACATGGAGAAGGGTACCATGTGATCAGCAGGTGTCCATGGGAGATTCCTTGCTTTCTGCTCACCAGGTTCACTCTTTAATTCCTGGGCAGTCTGCAAATGTGTGGGGTGAGCAGATTCCATGTGACACACAAATCAGGGCCAACCCTGAGATTACCTGCCCCATAGGGGGCATGTGACCCAAGCATTGGTGATCCTCCACACACTCATCAAATCCTACAATGCAGAGAGAGGCCATTCGGCCCAGGTCTGAACTGAACTGCTGCCCCACCCTATAACACCACATTTACCATCGCCAATCCACCTAGCCAGGAACAGAGGGCAAATCCTCACAAAACGCACAGGAACGGGGGGCAAATCCTCCCCCAAAACACACACATACACAATCACACTGTCACGGAGTCACACACATACTTATCCAAATATTTACAGACACAATCCGTTCCCCCTAGCTCCGCTATCCCCCTACCACACTCCACCAACCCTCCCGCCACACACACACACACACACACACACACACACACACACACACACAGAGTCACACCAACAGGCACACAACCCATGCAGGGACAGACTCACACACATATACACACACATTCCCACGCATACAGACACACAATTCTCCAACACAACACCCCTCTCCCCCCAACACACTAACACACTCTCACACATACACACTCTCTCTCTCTCACACACACAGACAGACAGACAGACACACACACACACACACACACACACACACACACACACACAGATAAGGGGTTATTTAATGCAGGAGTCTGTTGCCCATCATGGAGCAATGCCAGAGATTGTCTCGGTCACTGACTTTCTTGTTGCTATGTTCCTTGATCAAGAACTGAGTGCAGGATTCCTTCCTGCCATCCCAGAAACTCCCAGATAATCACAACAGGATTTGCTCTTTGAGCTTGTGTCTGGGTCAGCTCCTGCCTGTTGCTGGGTTAACACCAGCTGAGCTACACTGAGTCTCCTTTTGGTTACTGAGGGCCGCAGCTGGCAATGGGATGGAAAGGATAGCTACTGCCTTCTCACCATCAACTTAGTCGAGGGCAGGGCAAAAGGTGGCAGTGTTCCCACTGCCCACGTACCACCACCACCAAATTCATCCTTGGAGAGAGCATTAAGTTCTGCCCATGGACGCATGCACTGACACATGCACACACCTCAGAGAGTTATCATTAACTGGGCTCTCCTCCAGTGCCTCACCTTCGGGGAGACTATAATTTTGCGGATTAGTGTGTTCGGGCTCACAGGAAATGTGAGAGATTTTTGCGTTTGCGCCAAAGGTGGTCAGTTAGAGTCATGGTATCAGGAATACCCATTTGTCAGCTGTAGGCCTGAGCCGCTTTATTCAGGCCTGGCTGCTGCAACCAGCTGTAAGGGCTTCACTGAAGGGGTTACCTCACTGAGTGAGACAACCAGGAAATGCAGACACTAAACCTGACAGAAAAACGTACCTTTACTGCTTCAATGGAGCAACTTATGAAGGTCATTGTAACCACTGGTTTGACTAACCTTCCCGTGCCATTGGATGGAAATAACACAATGCACTCTTTGGGTGGGCAAAACAAGACAGTAGTGTCCAATCTGACACAGTGACAGTCCCTGATAAGAATCATAGAATCCCTACAGCATGGAAATGACCATTCAGCCCATTGGGTCCACTTCAACCCTCTGAAAAGCATCCAAACCAGTCCCACACCCCTATCCCCCTACCCTATCCCTATAACCTATTGAATGTAACCCTGCATTTCCTATGGCTAATCCACCGAGACTGAACATCCCTGAGCACTATGGGCAATTTCCCATGGCCAATCCACCTAACCTGCACATCTTTGGACTGTGGGAGGAAACCGGAGCATCCAGGGTAAACCCACGCAGACACAGGAAAAATGTGCAAACTCCACACAGACAATCACCTGAGGGTGGAATCAAACCCGCGTTCCTGGTGCTGTGAGGCAGCAGTGCTAACCACTGAGCCACTGTGCCGCTCCTAGGCTCCTGGCTGAAAGAGGGATTGCGTGGGGCAAAACCCCCAAACAAAGCAAACAGATCAGGAACAACAGGGCCATAGATATTTCTGAATCAACCCGCTTAGGGATGTTATGGAGCAGGTGGGACTTGAATCTAGGACTCCTGGCTCAGATGTAGGGACACTATCACTGCTCCACAACAGCCCTGGACAACAGGGCTGTATGCTTCATAGAGTAATAGAGTCATACACCATGGAAACAGGCCCTACGGCCTGACCAGTTCATGCCAAATATAAATCCCAAACTAAACTAGTCTCACCTGCCCTGGCCTATATCCCTCCAAACCATTCCTATCACCTGACAATTTTCAGAGTGCTGTCACCCTGCATTAAACAGGGCAGCCCGGGAATATCGATCCTTTGAGTTTGCAGAGATTGAAACAAATCAAAATCAGCAGAAATGTAACCCCAGGAGGTGAGTCATCGGAACAGGTTGGGACCGGGCGACGTACTCAAGGCCCACTGATTTCTGGCCTGCTTCCTATCTCAACTGAGTCACTGTCTCTATCACTGTGGAAGTTTGCAGTTATTCTATGTAAAACATGAGTAATAAAAGGCCCTTTAGTAACCCCTATACCTCAGATTCTGAAGTCCCCAGATGGAGGTGACTAACAATCTGCCTGTTGTGAATCTCTTGTATAACAAATCACCTGAAGGCCTGAGGCCTAGGAGATAGCCTTATGGATCTGGCTTTAGTCCATACAGCGGTGGTCAGCTGTGCCTGAGGTAACACCAAAAAAGCACCTATACAGGATTGAGTGTGTTAACTTTGAATAGTGCCATAAGTCCACCCCCTGCCAATAATGTCAGGTTGACTTGTGGGCAAGATAAAGCAAAGGAGTGAGACTGAGCATTGAGTCCTCTTCATAGCCTCTGTAGCAATGAATATTACAGCATTGCAAACAATAACTGGTTGTTCACAGGCATTATGCTACATATATAAAATTAGCTTATTTAGGACCAGTAAGTGGTTTTCCTCAATAACACTAGACCAAAAGAGGATCGTGCTAGTAACTGTCGATCATGCAGAGCAGCTGATACAGCACACTCAGATGGCTCTGCTATTTTCAGACGCAGAGATGCTATGACCACACCTTTGGAGCAGGTGAGACTTGAACCCGGGCTCTGAGGGAGGACAATTACCACAGCAGCATAGAAATAGACTTGGGGAGGCTGTGGTTTCGATATTGCAGAGGTATTCCAGGAAAAGATGCTTATTGGTGGTATCTCAGCAATTGAGCATTGCTTCATGTTGAATTCCACTCAGATTAGAGGTTCTGAAACTTACCAATGGGGCCAGAGAGTTAAGATTTATTTTTTACATTCATTCTAGGGATTCAGGTGTCACTGTCTGGGCCAACATTTATTGCCTGTCCCTAGTTGCCCTTGAGAAGGTGGTGGTGAGCTGCCTTCTTGGACCGCTGCTGTCCCTGTGCTGCGGGTTGACCCACAAAGCCCTTATAGGGAGGAAATTTCAGAATTTTGACCCAGTGACAGTGAAGGAACAGCAATATACTTCCAAGTCAGGATAGTGAGGAAGGGGAACTTGGAGGTGGTGGTGTTCCTATGTATCTGCTGCCCTTGTTCTTCCAGATGGAAGTGGTCATTGGTTTGGAAGATGCTGCCTGTGGATCTTTGGTGAATTTCTACAGTGCACCTTGTAGATAGTACACACTGCAATTACTCAGGTGGTGAAGGGAGTGGATGCTTGTGATTGTGGTGCCAGTCAAGCTGCCCGCTTTGTCCTGGATGGTGTCAAGATCCTTGAATGTTGTTGGAGCTGCACCTATCCAGGGCAAATGGAGAGTATTCCATCACACTCCTGACTTGTGTCTTGTAGATGGTGGACAAGCTTTGGGGGGTCAGGAGGTGAGTCACTCACCGGAGTATTCCCAGCTTCTGACCTGCTCTTGTAGCCACTGTGTTTATTCTTCTCATTGCCTCTCTTTAAGGTCGTTGTGAGAGGCTTCCTTTGGTACTTGGCACCCTCAGCGATGGTGTGTTTAGCCAGCTCCCCAGGCAACAGAAGCAGACTGTAGTCTGGATCTCCCGGTCGAGAGAGGTGGTCTCTCAGGCAAGTGCACTTGGAGATGTCACTGACGAAACAAACTGATGGAGGGGCAAAGGCCTGTTTTAGCACCTTTTGGATGTAGGTGGCAGAGCTCTCCTCCCAGGTCATAGAATCCCTACAGTGTGGAAGGAGACCATTCGACCCATCAAGTCCTCACCGACCATCCAAACAGCATTCCATCCAGACCCACCCCATCCCTGTAGACCTGCATTTCCCATGGTCAATCCACCTAACCTGCACATCTTGGACTGTGAGAGGAAACTGGAGCATCCAGAGGAAACCCACACAGACACAGGGAGAACACACAAACTCCACACAGAGAGTCACGCAAGGGTGGAATTGAACCCAGGTCCCTGGTGTTGTGACGCAGCAGTGCTAACCACAGAGCCACCGCGCTACCCTCAACATGTATTTCTTCACACCACTGATGTGCTTCTTAGTTGCTGCTTTCTTAAGACCCCTTTTGGGAGTCACGTCCTTGGCCACCATATTGTGAGGGAAGGTTTTGATGCAGTTGGTCCAGTTTCATTTCACCTCAGTCTGTGATAGGCAGACGAGATGGCGGGAGCTTACTGTGCACAGACTGACTGCTTCCTACATTACGACAGTGACTGCACCTCAAGGATAATTCTGTGTTTCTCACAGTCTTTCTGAGATTGTAAAAATTGCCAATATCAACCTTGCTTAACATTCACAGGAAGTGCTGGGCCACACCTTGTTTTCATTTCACGGTACCATTTCCAACAGCGCATTATTTCATAGGTAAGGTTTTCAGGAGACCTTGATTTACCCGGTCGTAAAGTGAAAGAATTATCAAGGCTCTTAAAACCATTTGCTAATTGAAGCCACTCATTAAGTACACTCCAAGAATGTCCTGAGCCAGTTCAAGGTAACACAACATGAATCACCAAAATAACATGTACAACTTCTCCTCCCACTCTCCAACCTTTAATCCAATTAATGGAATGGTGAAATCTTTTAACAACCGATCAGAGAGGATCAGCAGAAGTAGTTCCCAACCCTGGTTGGAAACATTCATGCAGCTTTGGCCACATGATCATCTGATCACATGGCCCCAGCCCCAGTTTGCAGATATTATCGCTCCTATAGAAACAGTCCAGAAATTCACCAAAGATCCTCAGACAGCGCCTTCCTAACCTACAACCAGAAGGACGAGGGGCAGCAGATACACAGGAAGACCACCACCTTCAAGTCCCCCTCCAAACCACTCACCATCCTGACTCCAAAATATATGGCCTTTCCTTCACTGTCGCTGGGTCAAAGTCTGGGAATTCCCTCCCTAACGGCATTGTGGGTCAACCCACAGCAGGAGGACTCAGCGGTTCAAGAAGGCAGCTCAAAACCAGCTTCTCAAGGGGCAACTCGGGATGGGCAATAAATGCTGGCCAGCCAGAGATGCCTATGTCCCACAAGTGAATTAAAAAAACACAGATGCGACCCAACCCCCCACAACCCCACCCCCCACACTCCACCAAAGCCTACACCCTGATTGTGAGTCCTTGCTCAGGGGCTCCATGGAAACAGCTGGTTGTGTAAGATTTTCTAACCATCCACCTTGTCTCCATGAAAGGTTTACCTTCCAACTGAGACCCATCAGCAATGAGGGGCTTCATGCTGCCACTGCTGGCATTTACCCAGAGTTGGTGGGATCTCATCAGTAAAGTGATGGAAGGTGTCAGTAACAGTGCTATCAAGCAGCACCTTCTCAGCAATAACCTGCTCAGTGACGCCCAGTTTGTGTTCCACCAGGGTCACTCAGCTCCTGATCTCGTTACAGCCTTGGTTCAAATATGGACAAAAGAGCTGAATTCCAGAGGTAAGGATAGAGTGACGGCTCTTGACATCAAGGCTACATTCAACAGAGTCTGGCGTCAAGGAGCCCTAGCAAAAGTGGAATCAATGGGTATCGGGGGCAAACTCTCTGCTGGTTAGAGTCATACCTGACACATATGAAGATGGTCGTGGTTGTGGGACGTCAATTATCTCAGCTCCAGGACATCTCTGCAGGAGTTCCTCAGGGTAGTGTCCTAGGCCCAACCATCTTCAGCTGCAACATCAATGACCTTCCCTCCACCGTAAGGTCTGAAGTGGGGATGTTCGCCGATGATTACACAATGTTCAGCATCATTTGCGACTCCTTGGATTCTGAAGATACTCAAATGCAACAAGATCTGGACAATATCCAGGCTGGGGCTGACAAGTGGCAAGGAACATTTGTGTCACAAATGCCAGGCTATGACCACCACCAATAAGAGACAACGTTACCACTGCTCCTTGACATTCAATGGTGTTACCATCACTGAATCCCTCACTATCAGTATCCTGGGGGTTACCATTGACCAGAAACTCAACTGGACTCACCACATAAATGCAATGGCTACAAGAGCAGACCAGCATCTGGGAATACTGTGGCGAGTAACTCACCTCCTGACTCCTCAAAGCCTGTCCACCATCTATAACGCACAAGTCAAGAGTGTGATGGAATACTCCCCACTTGCCTGGATGACTGCAGCCCCAATAACACTTGACAAACTTGGCACCATCCAGGACAAAGCAGCCCGCTTGATTGGCATTACATCCACAAGCATCCATTCCCTACACCACCGATGCTCAGTAACAGCAGTGTGTTCTATCTACAAGATGCACTGCAGAAATTCACCAAAGATTCTCAGACAGCACCTTCCAAACCCATGACCACTTCCATTGAGAAAGACAAGGGCAGGAGAGATATGTGAACATCAAGCCTCGCAAGTCCCCCTCCAGTTATTCACCATCCTGACTTGGAAATATATCATCATTCCTTCACTGTTGCTGGGTTAAAATCCTGGACTCCTTCCCTAATAATGGCATTGTGGGTCAACCCACAGCAGGTGGGCTGCAGTGGTACAAGGAGGCTGCTCAGCACCATCTTCTCGAGGGCAACTAGGGACAGGTAAGAATTGCAGGCCCAGCTCATGACACCAAGATCCCACAAATGAATAATTTTTTAAAAATCTCGCCAGTGAGGTGCCCTATCCAGGTTTCCTGAAATGAGGGCGAGGGATTTGGGGGTGGTCCCTTATACAGGGCACTCAGTGCCTGATTAAGGCACTCAACATCAGGGAAGGGAGAGGTCACTGAGACATAAACACACAGCTCCACTCCCCACCCCACCCCCACACACCCCCCACCCCAACCTGTTCTTTCTGCCAAAACTCATCAGCCCAACTCCTCGAACCCACCGCCATCACTCACCTGTCGTTTATGATCCAGCAAACATACTGGACCGCTGCTGAATTTCATTTTGGCAGCAGCTAACCTCACTCCAGAGCCATTCAATGGCGATTGTCCAGCAGCTCTCAGGAGCCCAGACCTTGTAGCCCCCTAGGGGCATTTGGTCCTGAGGAAGGTCCCCCGCTGTCCAGTTAAATGCCTGATTGGCCCAAAGGTCTCCCACTGACTCTCTGGAAGGGTCAGTGCCCTCAGTAACCTTCATTGTAGCACTGTCCTTCTGGTTTTCTGATTTATAAATATCCATTTCTATGTTTATTTAGAAGGACAGAGATGCCTCCAGGCAGAGGAACATCAGAAGGTAAAAACAGGAGTAGGCCATTTAATACTATCGTGGCTGATTGAGCAATTCAATGTATGTTGTCACCTAATCACTAAGCCTGCGTGTATCCTCCTGAAAATGTTTTACATCTCCCTCACATGCTTTGTATCATCCGCAAATTTGGAAACATCACCTTTAGACCAAATCAGGAATATATATTGTGAACAGCTGGGGATCAGGATCCTTGCGTTGTTCAGAACTCTTAGACCGACAGCACTGATATGGCTGGAGCAGTTTAGTTTCCGGTCAATGGTAAACCCCAGTGTATTGTGGGAAGTCAGTCAAATGTCAAGGACAATGTTTTGATTCTCTCTGATAGGAAGCAGTCAGCGCCCAGAATTTGAAATAACAGGGTATGGGGCTGGATGAACACAGCAAGCCAAGCAGCATCATAGGAGCAGGAAAGCTTGACGTTTTGGGCCTAGACCCTTCATCAGAAATGGGGGAGGGGAAGAGGGTTCTGAAATAAATAGGGAGAGAGGGGGAAGCGGATAGAAGATGGATAAAGGAGAGGATAGGTGGAGAGGAGGCAGACAAGTCAAAGAGGCGGGGATGGAGCCAGTAAAGATGAGTGTAGGTGGGGGGGTAGGGAGGAGATAGGTCAGTCCAGGGAGGACAGACAGATCAAGGGGGCGGGATGATGTTAGTAGATAGGAGATGGGGGTTTGGCTTGGGGTGAGAGGAAAAACAGGTTAGGGAGGTGGGGACGAGCTGGGCTGGTTTTGGGATGCGGTTGGGGGAGGGGAGATTTTGAAGCTTGTGAAATCCACATTGATGCCATTGGGCTGCAGGGTTCCCAGGCTGAATATGATTTGCTGTTCCTGCAGCCTTCGGGTGGCATCGCTGTGGCACTGCAGGAGGCCCAGGATGGACATGTCGTCTGAGGAATGGGAGGGGGAGTTGAAATGGTTCGCGACTGGGAGGTGCAGTTGTTTGTTGCGAACTGAGCGCAGGTGTTCTGCAAAGCGGTCCCCAAGCCTCCGCTGGGTTTCCCCGATGTAGAGGAAGCCACAACGGGTACAGCGGATGCAGTATACCACATTGGCAGATGTGCAGGTGAACATCTGCCTGATGTAGAAAGTCTTCTTGGGGCCTGGGATTGGGGTGAGGGAGGAGGTGTGGGGGCAGGTGTAGCACTTCCTGCGGTTACAAGGAAAAGTGCCGGGTGTGGTGGGGCTGGAGGGGAGTGTGGAGCGGACAAGGGAGTCGCGGAGGGAGTGGTCCCTCCAGAAGGCAGATAAGGGTGGGGAGGGAAAAATGTCTTTGGTGGTGGGGTCGGATTGCAGATGGCGGAAGTGTCGGAGGATGATGCGTTGGATCCGGAGGTTGATGGGGTGGTATGTGAGGACGAGGGGGATTCTTTTTTGGTTATTAATGCGGGGACGGGGTGTGAGGGATGAGTTGTGGGAAGTGTGGGAGACACAGTCGAGGGCGTTCTTGACCACTGTGGGGGGGGAAGTTGTGGTCCTTGAAGAATGAGGACATCTGAGATGTGCGGGAGTGGAATGCCTCATCCTGGGAGCAGATGCGGCGGAGGCAAAGGAATTGGGAATAGGGGATGGCATTTTTACAGGAAGGTGGGTGGGAGGAGGTGTATTCCAGGTAGCTGTGGGAGTCAGTGGGCTTGAAATGGACATCGGTTTCTAGGTGGTTACCCGAGATGGAGACAGGGAGGTCCAGGACGGAGAGAGAAGTGTTGGAGATGGTCCAGGTGAGCTTCAGGTTGGGGTGGAAGGTGTTGGTGAAGTGGATGAACTGTTCGAGCTCCTCATGGGAGCACGAGGCGGCGCCGATACAGTCATCAATGTAACGGAGGAAGAGGTGGGGTTTAGGGCCAGTGTAGGTACAGAAGAGGGATTGTTCCACGTAACCTACAAAGAGGCAGGCATAGCTTGGGCCCATGCGGGTACCCATGGCCACCCCCTTTGTCTGTAGGAAGTGGGAGGAATTGAAAGAGAAGTTGTTGAGGGTGAGGACGAGTTCGGCTAAGCGGATGAGGGTGTCGGTGGAGGGGGATTGGTCAGTTCTGCGGGACAGAAAGAAGCGGAGGGCCTTTAGGCCATCAGCATGGGGAATACAGGTGTATAGGGACTGGACGTCCATAGTAAAAATGAGGTGTTGGGGACCGAGGAATTGGAAGTTCTGGAGGAGGTGGAGGGCGTGGGTGGTGTCATGGACGTAGGTAGGGAGTTCCTGGACCAAGAGGGTGAAAATGGAGTCTAGGTAGGTGGAGATGAGTTCGGTGGGGCAGGAGCAGGTGGAGACAATGGGTCGACCAGGGCATTCAGGTTTGTGGATTTTGGGAAAGAGATAGAAGCGGGCAGTGCGGGGCTGGGGAACGATGAGGTTGGAGGCAGTGGGATTTGTGTGTTGTCAATGTTGTTTCTCACTAATCAGCACAAGCCTGGATGTTGTCTAGGTCCTGCTGCACTTCAGCATGGACTGCTTCATTATCTGAGGAGAACTAAATGGCAACTAGTTTTCACTGACTGTAGTTTTGCAAGGGCTTCTTGATGCCACTGTGTGATGGAACACTCCCCACTTGCCTGGATGAGTGCAGCTCCAACAACACCTGAGAAACTTGAGACCATCCAGGACAAAGCAGGCCGCTTGATTGGTACCACATCCACAAATATCCACTTCCCTTCACCACTGATGCTCAGTCGCAGCAGTGTGTACTGTCTACAAGATGCTCTGCATCTCCCAAACCCACAAAAACTTCCATCTAGAAGGACAAGGGCAGCAGATACAAGGGAACATCACCATCTGCAACATCCCCTCTGTGCCACTCACCATCTGGACTTAGAAATATATTGCTATTCCTTCAATGCTGCTGGGTCACAATCCTGGAATTCCCTCCCTACTGGCATTGTGGGTCACCTTATAGCCTGTGCACTGCAGCAATTCAAGAAGGCAGCTCATCACCACCTTTTAAGGGCATTAGATAAATATGAGATGTTGCATTTTGGGAAGGCAAATCAGGCCTGACTTATACACTTAATGGTAAAGTCCTGGGGAGTGTTGCCGAACAAAGAGACCTTGGAGTGCAGGTACATAGTTCCTTGAAAGTGGAGCCGCAGGTAGACAGTATAGTGAAGAAAGTGTTTGGTACGCTTGACTTTATTGGTCAGTGCATTGAGTATAGGAGCTGGGAGGTGATGTTGTGGCTATACAGGACATTGCTTAGGCCACATTTGGAATACAGCATTCAATTCTGACCCCCCCACTATAGGAAAGATGTTGTTAATCTTGAAAGAGTTCAGAAAAGATTTATAAGTATGTTGCCGAGGTTGGAGGGTTTGAGCTAAAGGGACAGGCTGAATAGGTTGAGGCTATTTTCTCTGGAGTGTTGGAGGCTGAGGGGGGACCTTATAGAGGTTTATAAAATCATGAGGGGTGTGTGTAGGGTGAATAGCCAAGGTCTTTTTCCTAGGGTGGGGAAGTCCAAAACTAGAGGGTTTAAGGTGAGGGGGAAAGATTTAAAAGGGACCTGAGGGGCAACTTTTTCACACAGAGGGTGGTGCGTGTATGGAATGAGCAGCCAGAGGAAGTGGTGGAGGCTGGTACAATTACAACATTTAAAAGGCATCTGGATGGGTCAATAAATAGGAAGAGTTTAGAGGAATATGGACCAAATGCTGGCAAATGGAACTAGATTAATTTAGGCTATCTGGTCAGCATGGACAGATTGGACTGAAGGGTCTGTTTCCGTGCTGTACAGCTCTATGTCTCTATGACTCTATAAAAGAAACGGGCAATAAATGCAGCTCAGCCAGCAATGTCCACATCGCACAAATGAGTAAAAAAGACTTGCTGCTTCTGTTGTTTGTCATGTTAGTAGCCCTGTGTTGCAGTTTCACCATGTTGTCACCTCTTGTTTGGATGCTCCTGGCATGCTCTCACGCATTCTTCATTGTAGCAAGATGTATATCTGACTGAATGTTAACAGGCTTTATTAAACCTAACCACACACAGAGGATGGTAAGGGAGGATAAATTCACTGGAGCCCTACAGAACCAGCTTCCAGTTCCACATGGCCTACCTGATGTCACTGTGACATGTCGTTTCTTTTGCACATGTTTAGCAGGTTAGAGTGAAGATACAATTGCCTTCATTGTATGCTGCTTGACCTGCTGTGTTCATCCAGCCCCATGCTTGTTATCTCTGCCTTCATTGTACATTGACTAAAGTGGGGTTGATCCAATGGCTGGAAGGTAATGACAGCAAGAGAAACCAGGAGGTTACAGATTGTGGTTGAATACAATCCTGCTGCTGCCAATGGCTGTGAATACCTGGCTTTCAGCTGCTGGATCAGCTTGAAATTTATTCTCTTCAGATAGTGGTTGTGCCACACAACAATGTGATGTAATATGTGTGTGTGTATGTGTGTGTGTATGTGTGTGTGTATGTGTGTGTGTATGTGTGTGTGTGCGTATGTGTGTGTGTATGTGTGTGTGTGTATGTGTGTGTATGTGTCTCTGTGTGTGTGTATGTGTGTGTATGTATATGTGTGTGTGTATGTGTGTGTCTGTGTTAGTGTGTGCGTGTGTGTCTGTGTGTGTATATGAGGGTATGTTAGTGTGTGTGTGTGTATGTGTCTGCGTGTGTGTATGTGTGTATGTATATGTGTGCATGTGTATGTGTGCGTGTGTATGTGTCTGTGTGCGTCTGTGTGTACGTGTGTGTGTCTGTGTGTGTATGTGTCTGTGTGTGTGTATGTGCTAGTGTGTGTGTGCGTGTGTGTGTGTGAGAGAGAATATGTGTGGTGTATGTGGTGTGTGTGTGTGTGTGTATATTTGTATGTGTGTGTATGTGTTTTAGTGTGTGTGTGGTGTGTGTGTGTGTGTGAGTGTGTGTGTGTGTTAGTGTGTGAGAGTGTGTGTGTGTTTGTGTGTGGGTGTATGTGTGTGTATGTGTGTGGTGTGTGTGTGTGTATGTGTGTGCGTGTGTGAGAGTGTGTGTGTATGTGTGTGTGTGAGTGTGTGTGTGTGTGTGAGAAGATGTGTGGTGTGTGTGTGTGCGTGCATGTGTGAGAATGTGTGTGGTGTGTATGTGATGTGTGTGTGTATGTGTACATGTCTCTGTGTGTGTGTGTGTGGTGTATATGTGTGTATGTGCGTGTGTGTGCTTGTGTGAGAATTTGTGTGGTGTGTATGTGTGTGTGTGTATGACAACAGGCCTCCCAGTTGTCTGATTTTAATTTATTTTGGAAGAGGCATTGTGTAAAAATGAAAAGCTATACAAAATGATTGAAGTTAATTGGTAAGGAGTGTAAGAATTAGTCACCTATAGAACTACCTGAGGTGCTGCCTCTGATGTCAGCAGCAGCACGCGATATACAGCAGCAAACGCCCTCGGGAACTGAGTTGTTCGGGTAGTGTTAGAAACAGACACCCCCAGCACCTGAGGCCAGACCGAAGGCTGGGTTCACGGCAGCTCTGGGCTTCATCTAGAGGCTGTTACCGGGAACACACACTGCCAGCCTCAGAGCTCAGCACATCTTGGCTCACCAGCAGTTGCCCCTGAGTTGGAAGGTTCAGAGACTTGAGTAGAAGATGGTCTCAGTACCAGTCCTGATGGAGCACTGCACTGTGGAAGGTACAGGCTTTTGGATGAGGTACTAAATTAGACCTATCTATCTCCTCTCAGAGAGATGTGTAGGAACCCAGGGTGTTATTTGAATGAACAGTAGAGGGGTTTTCTTGGTCCCTTGTCCAATATTTTCTGTTCAGTTTATACCCAAAGTGCATAAAGAAAGCAATGGCCTAGTGGTATTATTACTGGACTGTTAATTCAAAAAACTCAAGTAATAGTCTGGGAACCTGCATCTGAATCCTGCTACAGCAGATGGTAGGATTTGAATTCAATAAAAATCTCAAGTTAGGAGTATAATGATGATCATGTTGAGGAAAAGCCCATCTGGTTCACTAATGTCCTTTAGGGAAGGAAACTGCCATCCTGATCCTAGCCTGGCCTACATGTGTCTCCAGACCCACGGTAAAGTGGTTAACCCTTAACTGCCCTCTGAGCAAATTAGGGATGGGCAATAAATGCTGGTCTAGCCAGCAATGCCCTCATCCTGTGAATAAATTAAAAGATGGTCTAGTCATTTTACCTCTTTGTTCATGGGATCATACTGTGCTGAAATTGGCTGTGGCGCTTTCTTCACTCAGTCAGTCGCTATGCTTCAAATGTACTCCAATAACTGTAAAGTGCTTTGGGAATACGTAGGTGCCCTCTTTTGTACCTTCACTGGGTTGTACCGACCTAAACAGTTGGAACTCTAGTAGGTGGGCTGTTGCCCAAGAGGAGACATTACGTGCCCACGCCCAGGACAGGAGGATAGTGCCAGTGCCCTCACACATGTTTTTGCTGCTCTCCTTCCCTGGCATCTTATGTTTAGTTGGAAAGGGCTCATTGTCTTGTTTCTCACTGGATATCGACTGATCCTGACTCTCCCTCTATGGGGCTATGTTGTCTCCATGACAACTGACCTCTCAAGAAGCGATTGGATTCGGATAAATCAATCCCCGAAATCGGCAGCCCTGTCATAGCCCCTGGTGCTGTCGATGGCTGCCAGTCAGCACCCCCCAGATTGGCATGGTCTTTCACTGGCCAGGTTGGTGATTTGTCCTGGAACATGACAGACAGACCCCACCTGCTCTACATTCCTCCTGCTGCTAACATACCATGGGATTGAATGATTGGTGCATATCCTCCTTTTGCAAAGGAGGACAATCTCTATGTGGATAAACTCTTCACCTCAGTTTCTCAAGAGCTTGGTTTGGAGAGACAAAAGGAGAATAATGAGCTACCAGAATACTTGCCAACAAAATAAACTACAAGCTGAATGTTTCTGATGTGACCGAAACTGGGTGAGTTTGTTGTAGTAATTATGATTATTAAGGGGTTTCACTCAATTTCATGTGGTGAGATCAGGCTGAGGGAGGATCATCCTTACTGAGGTTGAAAAGTTGCCAATTGCTTCAGGCCTTATGGATATGAGGGAGCTGGTGACACAGATTGGGTAGTTTCCTCGCTTTCTGTTACTGACATTGCATCAGGTTGAAATATACAGTGTTACGCATGGATGTAAGGGTCTGAAAACTATTGCAGAGGGGTGTCTTAAGTGATACCCAACATCATGATTATGGGGACTTGGTGGGAGAACAGCTTAGATTTCAAAGTAGTGAGACCTCCCACATAGCTAATCCTCCCAGTCTTGTTACTAAGTCCACCACATCAGTGTAGTTGGTACCTGTGTTATAAATGACAACTCGTTTAAGACAAGAGCCTCTCCTTATTAGACCACCAAACAGATATCCTCTGTCAGATCAGACCACGGAGTCCGTATCGATCCTGACCAGGAAAGTGGGGACTGGTAACAAACGCTACCTCACACTGAGCTCTAGTCCAACACAGTCAGCATCCAGACAGATTAGCCATGACATACAGTCAAGAATTTGTAGGGAGGGCAGGACCTTGTCTAAGATACACTGACGGGGATAACAATGATAATTAGAGGTTACACCCGTGGAATGTTCCTAGCCCTTGAGCATTGAAAGGAAATGTGGTAAAATATGGTGGGATTGATATAATCTGACTCTTGAAATCAAGGTGGCTCAATGGTTAATGCTGCTACCTCACAGCACCCGGGATCTGGGTTCGATTCCACCCTTGGGCGACTGTCTGTGTGGAGTTTGCACATTCTCCCCATGTCTGCGTGGGTTTCCCCCCACAGTCCAAAGATATGCAGATTAGGTGGATTGGCCATGGGAAATGCAAGATTACAGGGATGGGGTGAGGGTTGGGTCTCTGTAGGATGCTCTTTGAAGGATTGGTGTGAACTCGATGGGCCAAATGGCCTGCTTCCTCACTGTAGGGATTCCATGATTCTAAGAAAAAAATGTTCCATTTCCCCTTAATGTTTCAACAGCAAGTTCTGAATGTTGTTTCAGCGGCGGGAGTCCGGAAGGAGGCGTGAGGGCAGCCTGGGAAGTTAAGCTTTTCCTTTAAAAACTTACCTCGTGAACAGGCGGAGCGCGCACTGAGCAGGGGCGGATATGGGACGGCTGAGTAAGTGAGTTAATATATTTGGGCGGTTGCTTTACCCGAAACACTAGTTAGGTAGTGTCTCCCACCCATCCTCCTCCTCTAACCAAAAAGGTTCTGAGCGCCGATTTGGTAAGTTACTAGTTTTTTTTCCAATAGTCTGTTTTTGGGAATTCAGAACAATGGGAATGGATGTTAGGGCAGTTGCACACTCCTCCTGTAGAATGTGGGAGGTAAAGGTCACCACTAGTGTCCCTGCTGACTTCATCTGCAGGAAGTGCACCCAACTCCAGCTCCTCCGAAACCGCGTTAGGGAACTGGAGTTGGAGCTGGATGACCTTCAGATTATTCGGGAGGCTGAGGGGGTGACTGAGAGGAGTTACAGGGAGATAGTCACACCTCAGGCACAGGAAAATGGTAGATGGGTTACAGTCAGGGGACAGAAAGGGAACAGGCAGACAGTGCACGGATCCCCTCAATAGCAAGTATACCATTTTGGATACTGTTGAGGGGGACGACTTACCAAGGGTAAGCCATGGGGTACAGGTCTCTGGTGCAGAGTCTGTCCCTGTTGCTCAGAAGGGAAGGGGAGAGAGGAGGAGAGCATTAGTCTTTGGGGACTCCATAGTTAGGGGGACAGATAGGAGATTCTGTGGGAACGAGAGGGACTGGCGGTTGGTGTGTTGCCTCCCAGGTGCCAGGGTCCATGATGTCTCGGATCGTGTTTTCGGGATCCTTAAGGGGGAGGGGGAGCAGCCCCAAGTAGTGGTCCACATAGGCACCAACGACATAGGTAGGAAATGGGATGGGGATGTAAGGCGGAAATTCAAGGAGCTAGGATGGAAGCTTAGAGCTAGAACAAACAGAGTTGTTATTTCTGGTTTATTACCCGTGACATGTGCCAGTGAGGCGAAGAATAGGGAGAAAGAGCAGTTGAACACGTGACTACAGGGATGGTGCAGGAGGGAGGGATTCAGATACCTGGATAATTGGAGCTCATTCTGGGGTAGGTGGGACCTCTACAAACGGGATGGTCTGCACCTGAACCAGAGGGGTACCAATATCCTTGAGGGGAAATTTGCTAATGGTCTTCAGGAGGGTTTAAACTAATTCAGCAGGGGGAATGGGAACCTGAATTGTAGCTCCAGTGTACAGAAGGTTGAGAGTAGTAAGGCCATGAATAAGATTTCAAGGTCGCAGGAGTGTACCGGCAGGCAGGAAGGTGGTTTGAAGTGTGTCTACTTCAACGCCAGGAGCATCCGGAATAAGGTGGGTGAACTTGCAGCATGAGTTGGTACCTGGGACTTTGATGTTGTGGCCATTTCGGAGACATGGATAGAGCAGGGACAGGAATAGTTGTTGCAGGTTCCGGGGTTTAGATGTTTCAGTAAGATCAGGGATGGTGGTAAAAGAGGGGGAGGTGTGGCATTGTTAGTCAAGGACAGTATTACGGTGGTAGAGAGGACGTTTGATGAGGACTCGTCTACTGAGGCAGTATGGGCTGCGGTTAGAAACAGGAAAGGAGAGGTCACCCTGTTGGGAGTTTTCTACAGGCCTCCGAAAAGTTCCAGAGAGGTAGAGGAAAGGATAGCAAAGATGATTCTGGATAGGAGCGAAAGTAACAGGGAGTTGTTATGGGGGACTTTAACTTTCCAAATATTGACTGGAAACGCTAAAGTACTTTAGATGGGTCAGTTTTTGTCCAATGTGTGCAGGAGGGTTTCCTGACACAATATGTAGATAGGCCAACAAGAGGCGAGGCAACATTGGATTTGGTACTGGGTAATGAACCAGGCCAGGTGTTAGATTTGGAGGTAGGTGAGCACTTTGATGATAGTGACCACAATTCGGTTACATTTACTTTAGCGATGGAAAGGGATAGGTATATACCACAGGGCACGAGTTATAGCTGGGGGAAAGGCAATTATGAGGCGATTAGGCAAGACTTAGGATGCATAGGATGGGGAAGGAAACTGCAGGGGCTGGGCACAATTGAAATGTGGAGCTTGTTCAAGGAACAGCTACTGCGTGTCCTTGATAAGTATGTACCTGTCAGGCGGGGAGGAAGTGATTGAGTGAGGGAACTGTGGTTTGCTAAAGTTGAGTCTCTTGTCAAGAGGAAGAAGGAGGCTTATGTAAAGATGAGGTGTGAAGACTCAGTTAGGGCACTTGAGAGTTACAAATTAGCCTGGAAGGACCTAAAGAGAGAGCTAAGAATAGCCAGGAGGGGACATGAGAAGTCTTTGGCAGGTAGGATCAAGGAAAACCCTAAAGCTTTCTATGGGTATGTTAGGAATAAAAGAATGACTAAAGTAAGATTAGGGCCAGTCAAGGACAGTAGTGGGAAGATGTGCGTGGAGTCCGAAGAGATAGGAGAGGCACTAAATGAATATTTTTCATCAGTATTCGCACATGAAAAAGACAATGTTGTCGAGGAGAATACTGAGATACAGGCTATTGGACTAGACGGGATTGAGGTTCATTAGGAAGATGTGTTAGCAATTCTGGAAAGTGTGAAAGTAGATAAGTCCCCTGGGCCGGATGGGATCTATCCTAGGATTCTCTGGGAAGCTAGGGAGGAGAATACAGAGCCTTTGGCTTTGATCTTTATGTCGTCATTGTCTACAGGAATAGTGCCAGAAGACTGGAGGATAGCAAATGTTGTCCCTTTGCTCAAGAAGGAGAGTAGAGACAACCCTGGTAATTATAGACCAGTGAGCCTTACTTTGGTTATGGGTAAAGTGTTGAAAAGGATTATAAGAAATAGGATTTATAATCATCTAGAAAGGAATAATTTGATTAGGGTTAGTCAACACGGTTTTGTGAAGGGTAGGTCGTGCTTCACAAACCTTATTGAGTTCTTTGAGAAGGTGACCAAACTGGTGGATGAGGGTAAAGCAGTTGATGTGGTGTATATGGATTTCAGTGAAGCGTTTGATAAGGTTCCCCATGGTAGGCTGTTGCAGGAAATTCGGAGGCATGGGATTGAGGGTGATTTAGCGGTTTGGATCAGAAATTGGCTAGCTGTAAGAAGACAGAGGGTGGTGGTTGATGGGAAATGTTCATCCTGGAGTTCAGTTACTAGTGGTGTACCGCAAGGATCTGTTTTGGGGCCACTGCTGTTTGTCATTTTTATAAATGATCTGGACGAGGGCGGAGAAGGATGGGTTGGTAAATTTGCGGATGACACTAAAGTCGGTGGAGTTGTGGATAGTGCAGAAGGATGTTGCAGGTTACAGAGGGACATAGATAAGCTGCAGAGCTGGGCTGAGAGGTGGCAAATGGAGTTTAATGTGGAAAAGTGTGAGGTGATTCACTTTGGAAGGAGTAACAGGAATACAGAGTACTGGGCTAATGGTAAGATTCTTAGTAGTGTGGACAAGCAGAGAGATCTCAGTGTCCATGTGCATAGATCCCTGAAAGTTGCCACCCAGGTTGATAGGGTTGTTAAGAAGGCGTACGGTGTGTTAGGTTTTATTGGTAGAGGGATTGAATTTCGGAGCTGTGAGGTCATGTTGCAGCTGTACAAAACTCTGGTGCGGCTGCACTGGGAATATGGCATACAGTTCTGGTCACCGCATTATGGGAAGGATGTGGAAGCATTGGAAAGGATGCAGAGGAGATTTACCAGGATGTTGCCTGGTCTGGAGGGAAGGTCTGATGAGGAAAGGCTGAGGGACCTGAGGCTGTTTTCGTTAGAGAGAAGAAGGTTAAGAGGTGACTTACTAGAGACATACAAGATGATCAGAGGATTAGATTGGGTGGACAGTGAGAGCCTTTTTCCTCAGATGGTGATGGCTAGCACGAGGGGACATAGCTTTAAATTGAGGGGTGATAGAAATAGGACAGATGTCAGAGGTCGGTTCTTTACTCAGTAGTAACGGCGTGGAATGCCCTGCCTGCAACAGTAGTAGACTCGCCAACTTTAAGGGCATTTAAATGGTTGTTGGATAAACATATGGATGATAATGGAATAGTGTAGGATAGATAGGCTTCAGATTGGTCTCACAGGTCGGCGCAACATCGAGGGCCAAAGGGCCTGTACTGCGCTGTAATGTTCTATGTTCTATGTTCTATTTTCTATGTACACTGGTAAATGGTGGCTGCCTTATTTCCATGCAGTTGCATCTCATTATTATCTAGTCTCAGCTTACTTCTGCGCAGCTTCCAATTCTCCGACTACGTGGTAACAATTCCAGATTTGAAGGGCACGTAGGTGACCTGCTGGATGCAACCTGCTGCTTATTTCTCTGAGGCTCCATTTTAAAGTCCCTTCACCGATGTAACCTTGAACACTCCATGGACACTATCCTACTCCACCCTTCTTTCACTGGTCAACCACCAGCCTCACGCCCTTTGCTCTGACTGATCAGAGCCCACTTCAGAACACCACCTTGGAGTGCAGGGGGACCTTGGATTTACATGCTCCTGCCAGCTCACTTCCCACTTTGGGAAACACTGCCACCTCATGCAGCTATGCAGGATACATCGTCCGGCTCGTAACTTCATTTCTTAGCATCCACTCGCTGGATCATTATTTAGAGGCTCCAGGTGACATATTGTTTCGGCCAGAGAGCATTTGATGAGGATGAGATGGGTGAGAGCCATTGAATAGAGATGCTGCATGCAATAGTGAGTTTAGTGATCCATGAGCATTGGTGAGGAGCAGAGAGAAGTTAGTTGCATGTTCCCCTCATGGGCCCTCATGCAATAAACAGATCATTGACCGTTTTTCTGTACTGCGGTACATTTCATTTGACCCTGGAGACAGTACTGGGCCGGGCTGCTATCTACCTTTGGTGGATTGACCTCCTCTGGTGGTCTACTGGGTAAAGAATATTCTCTTCTTCACCACCACCAGCATCTCCAGGTACCTATGTGAGAGATTGTTCCTGCCTTGCAGTTTCCAAACTCGTGCACAGCTGAGCGTTAACTATAGCGTCAGTGGCTTGTATGCCAGGAAATCCCAGTAGTGGCAGGAATATTATCTATCTTGTTGCATGATCAGTCAAGTAGAAGGCCAAGGAGTTTGGCTACTTAATCAATGAGGTGAGGAGTGGATTGTGCTGTGTGAGAAAATTCACAGTGAGCCCAGACAGGAGATACACAGCATGAAACGCCCCTAAAGTAGCACTTAATCTTAAAGTAGGAAAATCCAGCCTGTAGTCTCCTTGCTTTATTGGAGATCAGTTTGTTGATGCTGGAATTTACACGTGTGCAGCAGTCTCAATTTGCAAATGTGGACCTTGGTTGATGTTCTCTCACAGTTAGTCACTCTTGTAGCTGGCCTGCCTTATTCACCATTCTTTCTGCATTTACCCGCAAGTGTTCAAAACCTATTGTTCCCATTCGTCAAAGTCCCTATAGGAGATTCTGAAAGGGTTTTACAAGGTGGACGTTGTTTTCCATTGTGGGCATCGAGAATATGTAAAGGGAAAAATCTCAGGCCAAGTGGGGGTGAAGGAATGATTGTCCAGGACTGTGATGAAAGGAGAGATTTCTTTGCTCTGAGGAGTGTTTATCTTTTGAAATTTTTCATACCAGATGAATGTAAATACCTCATCATTGAATGTCTTCGAGACTGAGATCTCTTCATGACTCAGGGGACATTTTAGACAATGGGAGAGAGCTGGGGATCTTCAGGGAGAAACTCCAGAACTTAGAGTCTGATCAGATGAACAAGGCAACTACCACAATTGATCATAGAGCCACAGAGATGTACAGCACGGAAACAGACTCTTCGGTCCAACTCATCCATGCTGACCCAATATTCTACATTATTCTAGTCCCCGTTTGCCAGCTGTTGGCCCATATCCCTCCAAACCCTTCCTATTCATGTACCCATCCAGATGCCTTTTAAATATTGTAATTGTACCAGCCTCCACCAACTCCTCTGGCAGCTCATTCTATAAATGCACAACCCGCTGTGTGAAAATTTGTCCCTTAGATCCCATTTATATCTTTCCCCCTCTCACCTTAAACCAATGCTGTCTAGTTTTGGACTCACCTACCCTGGGGAAAAGACCTTGACTATTCACCCTAGCCATGCCCCTCATGATTTTATAAACAGCTATAAGGTCCCCCCTCAGCCTCCAAAGCTCCAGGGAAAAAAGCCCCGACCTATTCAGCCTCTCCCTATAGCTCAAACCCTCTAACCCTAGCAACATCCTTGTAAATCTTTTCTGAAACCTTTCAAGTTTCACAATTTCTTTCCTTTAGTAGAGAGATCAGAATTTCATGCTGTATTCCAGAAGTGGCCTGACCAATGCACTATATAGTTACAACATGGTCTCCCATCTCCAATAATTAATGCACTGACCAACACAAGCAAACATACCAAGAGCCTTAGATAACAAGCATGGGGCTGGATGAACACAGCAGGTCAAGCAGCATCATAGGAGCAGGAAAACTTGATGTCTCGGGCCTAAACCCTTCATCAGAAACCCTTCTCCAGCATCTGCAGTACCTTTTATCTCTGATACCAAGAGCCTTCTTCACTGTCCTATTTACCTGTGACTCGGTTTTCAGGGAACTATGAACCTGCACCCCAAGGTCTCTTTGTTCAGCAACACTCCCCAAGTGAGGGAAATGTGTAAGAAGAACTGGCAGAACACAGTAATCACTGTGGTTTGTAGGCACAATCTGACTCTCAGGTGAGATATTGAATGGGGGTCCCAACTTCCTGCTTAGGTGGATGTAAAAGATTCCAGAGCGACTATTTCAAAGCAGAGCAGTGGATTTGCAGTGTCTGGGCCTGTGTCTATCCCTAAATAACCTCAGAAATGATCAGATGACCCAGTGGCGATCACATTGCTAACCACATTGATTGAGAAAATATCAACAGAATTCAGGTTTCAGTCTGTGATTCCAACACAACCAAGACAGAAACAGACAGGTTCATGTGTTGTTCTTTTGAATGATTGCGCTCTCACATACACATGTAGCCATTGTAGGCGTGGGGTCCATTAGCTTGGACGGTAAAGTAGAGAAATGCCAACAGTGTGTGTTCAATTCCTGCCCCAGCTGAAGTTACCATGAAGGACTCTCCTTCTCAACATCTCCCATTGCCTGAGGTGTGGTGATCCTCAGATTAAACCACCACTAATGAGAGACCAGGCCTGCGGTCTGGCAGGACCATGGTGACTTTAATGGTAGTAGTCTCCATTGTCTTCAATTTTATTTACGTGTTACTGAGAAGGGTGGGAATTGTTAGCCAATTCCTGGAACTGTGCAGGGTGCTTGGTCACTTTACTGAATAGTTCAAAGTCATCCATGTTGGCGTTTGTCAGACAATGTGCAAAAGGGTTAATTCTGACATAAACATGGAGAAACTCAGCAGCATCTGTGGACAGAGAGACAGAATTTAATTTTGAGTCCAATATGCCTCTTCTTCAGAAATTGATGTTGAGTAACGTCTTAGACACAGCCCAATATGATGATGCCATATGGAATTGGGAGAGAACGGCTCCAGGTCTCAAAGGAGGTATATCTTTTTCACAGTCTTTGGAATAATATCTCTTACACCAAGGTGCCTAATTGTTATCATGTAATAAACCAAACCTTGTTCACAACAAGATCCTCTTTTCATTAAACTACCGAGTGGTTTTCCTCTATCCCATGAGATTAGATCCAAGCACCAAGAAGGAGCATAATGGTGGAAATGTGTCTTTCGCCAAGATCCATCATAAAAAACACGGTTGAATGTGATCACATGTTGTCCAGTCTTTAAGAGTGTCAGTTGCCTCAGCTAAAGGACAATAATTGCAACAGAGACAAAATTTTGAAAGGATCATGTTGGATGTAAGGTAACAAGGTGTGGAGCTGGATGAACACAGCAGGCCAAGCAGCATCATAGGAGCAGGAAAGCTTGACGTTTTGACCTAGACCCTTCATCAGAAATGTGTTTGTTTTGGCCAAGTTAAGAGTGTGCAGCAGTGCTGCAAAATGTAAATTGTGTTCCATGTTGTAACAAACCAGATTACAATAAAATGGCATCAGAGATAAAAGGTACTGCAGATGCTGGAGAATCCGAGATAACAAGCATGGGGCTGGATGAACACAGCAGGTCAAGCAGCATCA
>JAHRHZ010000132.1:3485703-3499065 GCA_024137785.1 Ginglymostoma cirratum
ACACACACACACATACACACACACACACATACACACACACACACGCACACACATACACACACTACCCGTCAGTCTCCTCTCCACCTATCTTCTCCTCTATCCATCTTCTATCCGCCTCCCCATCTCTCCTTATTTATTTCAGAACCCCCTTCCCCTGCCCCATTTCTGAAGAGGGGTCTAGGCCTGAAACGTCAGCCTCTGATGTTGCTTGGCCTGCTGTGTTCATCCAGCTCCACACCTTGTTATCTCAGATTCTCCATCATCCGCAGTTCCTACTATCTCTTATATCTATGTATTCCTATCCCTTCTGGATATTGTATGTAACTCGAGTCTGGAGCAAGGGATGAGAAATATTGACTGACAAAAGAAACAATGGAAATGTGATCAAGTAGCATTCGTTGGCAACACTTCTGCTGTCTGAATCTTTCAGGATCAACTTTGTAATATAACTCTCTGGGCTGGTCTCCAAATTTACAGTCATCCAGAATCTTCAGTAGGGCCTGTTGTAGGTATTTCTCATCTCCCTGTTCAGGGATATATTGACACAGTGCTGGAGCAAGGTAGGACTTGGACATAGACTTCCTGACTCAGATGAAGGGACACTACCACTGTGCCATGATGACTCCTCAGCATAGCTCATTATCCTGTACAAACTATCTGGACTCTTGCTTAGTACAAGGTGGCATCTTCCTTCAGGCTGGAGACCTTGAGAATTTCATTGGTCTGGTGTGGTTGAGAAAAGTCCCCAGGTGATCCAATGAGAAGACGCTGTTGCCTTAAACAAGCTGTAACTAATTACATGTCAGTGGTAGATGCAAGATACCATGCTATGAAAGACATTGTTACAGAAGAGACCAAGGTGGGAGGTTCGTCGCCTTCAAAATCAAAAACCTTAAGTCCTTATGACATCATCATAATGGGTGGAACTGAATGCACTCTTCAACATTAATCCCTTCTAAAGCACAAACACCTCATTCAGCAGACAGCACCTCATATGTGAGTGAATGACCTAATATCTGTTGTAGGATCCCTTAGGGGAATCCAACTGCCCCAAGTGTCACACCTCCGCTGGAATCATTTCCAAGTTGCAAATGTGGCCTATCAAATGGTGGCTAGTGATAGGCCAAGTCGATGTGGAGCCAGAGGAAGCAGCAATATGTCTATTAGCTTTATAGCTCCTGACAACTTGATCCAAGCGCTCTTTTCCTTCACCATAGTCTTTCATTAAAAGTGCATTCATTCCTGTCCAACATGTACGTTAGATAGGACAATAAGAATAAACAAAAAAACATGGTGTTGTTTCTGCTACAACAAAAGAAATCTCTTCAAATGTCCTGTAATCATGAGGCATACCAACCATGAAGTGTACCACCCATGAGACATTCCAATCATGAAGGGTACCAACCATGAAGTGTACCACCCATGAGACATTCCAATCATGAAGTGTACCAACCTTGAAATGTACCAACCATGAAGTGTACCAACCATGAAGTGTACCAACCATGAGACATTCCAATCATGAAGTGTACCAACCATGAAGCGTACCAACCATGAGGTGTCCCAACTATGAAGTGTACCAACCATGAGGTGTACCAACCATGAGGTGTATCAACCATGAAGCATACCAATCATGAAGTGTACCAACTATGAGGTGAACCAACCATGAAGCACACCAATCATGAAGTGTACCAACCATGAGGTGTACCAACTATGAGGTGTATCAATCATGCAGTGTATCAATCATGAGGTGTACCAACTATGAGGTGTACCAACTATGATGTGTACCAACTATAGGTGTACCAACCACAAAGCACACCAATCATGAAGTGTATCAACCATGATGTGTACCAACCATGAGGTGTACCAACTATGAGGTGTGTCAACCATGAAGCATACCAATCATGAAGTGTACCAACCATGAAGCATACCAACCATGAAGTGTACCAAAAATGAGGTGTACCAACCATGAGGTGTACCAACCATGAGGTGTTTCATTCATGCAGTGTATCAATCATGAGGTGTACCAACTATGAAGTGTACCAACTATGAGATGTACCAACCATGAAGCACACCAATCATGAAATGTACCAATCATGAGGTGTACCAACCATGAGACATACTAACCTATGACATGTACCAACTTAGGGTGCACCAACCATGAGGTGCTGCGTCTTGAGTTGGGCCAGTACATAGAGCCCTGACTAAGCCAGCCCAACAAATAACCATGATGTCACACATGAAAGAAAAAGAAACTAATGTACTGTGAAATACTGTGTTTATAAATGGAATTTAGTTTTGGAAAATGCCAACTTTGTGCTCTCAAGCCTTGCATTAATGGCAATGGGGTTGGGCAGGAACATTGTTGAAGTGATGCAGAGCCTCCTTGTTTAACCAGGACACTCTCCTATTGACTATCTGTCGGGACCACATTGTCAGCTGACAGGGAATTTCTCCAATGAAAAGCTCCCTCTGCACACTGTGGCAACTTTGAAACATAATGGCGGGAAATGTGCAAAAGAAGAAGGGGGCATGAGGGGCACTGAGTACCACCTACAGCGTCAGGGAATGCCTATGTATCCAGGGATGTATTTGTCTTAGATATTCATTATCAATGGATTAGTTTCCATCTATTCAATCTGAGTAATTTATTAGTCAATGATGATTTAAATCCTGGTAATTATTAGTTCTTACATAGGCAGTCAGTAATTTATTAATGTCCAAATACCCAATCCTGAATATTTATTTAGCTCGAAACATCCAAACCAGCTATTTCTTATTCTCTCCATATTCAGTCCAGAATGTATATTAATCTGTCTATAATCCAATCCCAAGTATTTATTAGTCAATTCCATGCTTATACAGTTGGCAGAATTTCACATGGTGCCCTTCCGTTACCTAATGGTTGCTGACACCATTTTGCTGTTGCTGGATCTGAAGAGCGAAGTGCATTTGCTGACAAGTGCAAAGTCTCAGCACCCATGAAGTGAGCTATGAGTTCACATAGTTCAGTTGTTTGAACTTGCATCGCCCGAGGGTTCTCAGTTTCAGATCAGTTTTGCTCTGACACTGGCTTGTCAAACCTCGACATTTTTTATTGCTGACACTGCGTGAGGGGCTCTATACAGATTCACAAATCCTGGAACTGTTCTTTCTTCCTCCTGACCTCAGGGCAAAATCATATGAGGTCTGGTTCCTTCATCTCTGTTGCAATATCTCCCACAGATTGAAATAAGGTATGATGTTGCTATGTATTTTGCAAGATAATTTATGTCATCTAAGAATTCAAATGTCAGTAGTGTGCTCTGCCAGCGAGCTCTTTGCAGATGGGACTAGCAAGGTGCTCTCCCTACAAGAGAAAGCCAATGGTTTCTGAGGGACCTAAGCCTTGGGTTTCTGTCAGTGTTGCTGAAGGATTGATAATGGACATTACTGAGCTGCTGTATCTCCTCACTATTAGAAACCCCCTGGTGCTCCTTCGGCTGGTCCAGTTTAACCAGCTGGAAATTGGGCAAGAGCAAAATGGAAGATCTCAAGCTTCCTTTTCCAAGAGCTATAATGTCCTGTGCATACCCTGGCTCACACAAAGGGTTAGAGAGGGTGCAAGCTCCTTTAAACAGCAGACTGGTGCCTGATTGAGCTGGGTTCGCATACTGGCAATAGATAGAAGGTGGACTTGACTGTAATGTCTGACCCAGTTAATCATTGAGTGCATTTCGCATTCCTCCCAGAGTTCCGGGCCATGCTCAAGTCTCACGCATGAGATTCCAAAGTAACTTACAGGGAAAAGGGTAGCAGGACCTCCCACTGGATACTAGGCCAGTAAGATATTAGAGTGAGGTTCAAGCACAGATGACTATGACTGTTCTGAGGAAGGGTCACCAGACCCAAGACATTAACTCTGATTTTTTTCTTTACAGATGCTGCCAGACCTGCTGAGCTTTTCCAGCAACTTCTGCTTTTGTTCCTGACTATGACTTTCCCCGCACATGTATCAAATCCATGGTGCCCATGACAGCAGAGCTCGGCATTGACCTCCTCTGTTGATCCAGACTCTGAGAAAACATGGGCATTCCCAGGTGCATATGTGTACCTGTCTTTCATGCAAAGCCAATGGGACCATGACATATTGGAATTCATCTGATGCGTGTCAAACTGCAGTGTCAGACATCTATTGTAACATAAGCAGGATCTGCTGTCACTGGGAAGAGGAACATCCACCATTATCTTATGCCCAAACATTAGATTTTCTGTCTCTCACTCTGTCTACAAGTATTAGTGTGTGGAACAGGGAGATCCAG
Organism: Ginglymostoma cirratum; assembly: GCA_024137785.1. Lineage (NCBI taxonomy): Eukaryota > Metazoa > Chordata > Chondrichthyes > Orectolobiformes > Ginglymostomatidae > Ginglymostoma > Ginglymostoma cirratum. The sequence goes on from JAHRHZ010000132.1 coordinate 3,490,002, forward strand.
AATTCACTTGCCCACTGCCTTGGCACACCCTTACCTAACATCCCGCATGCTGCTCAATTTCTTCTTTCAGGCTGATATTCACAGGAGTTCATTGAAGGACCGGGGTATTTATGTGCACAATCACTGAAAGTGCAGGATAAGTAGAAAGAGCTGTAAGTAAAGCATTCTGTATCTTTGGTTTTAATAGCGCCCAAACTACAAGAGCAAGAAGGTGATGTTAAACTCGAACTAATGAGAATGTGGTTTGACTGGTCTGAAGGATGGGAAAAAAAACAGTCTGGCGTGACAAGTTGTATGATTAATTTAATGTAAATCACTGCTGACTACTCTTGTTCACAAATTGTCCAGTAAAGGTGTTATTCTTTGCGCTAATCCATTCAAACCCTGAGGACTTTTGCGCTCTCTCTCTCTCTCTCTCGTCTTGCCAAGTATATCTGTCGTTCTGTTTAAACAGCACCTCTCATCTTTGGGCACAGTTCTTATTTTTACTCCAGAAGGATTTTCTCATCTTTTGGATTCTACCCAGGGCAAGAAGCCAGGGTTTCTGTTCCTGATCGTGTGGAAGTCATCAAGTTGTGCAAGCTTGAATTAACTAGGTTGTCTAGCTTAATGATAATTGTCAAAAACCCACTTAGAGTAATAGAGTCATACAGCACGAAAACAGACTCTTTAGCCCGACTAATCTATGCCGACCATAATCTCAAACTAGACTAGTCCCACCTTGGCCCATATCCCGTCAAACATTTCTTATTCATGCACTTATGTAAATATCCTTTAAACATTGTAAACCTGTGCTCACCACTGCCTCTGGAAGTTCATTCCACACACAAACCATTCTGTGAAAAAAAGTTGCCCCTTATGTCTTTTCTAATTCTCTCTCCTCTGACCCTAAAAATATGCCCCTTCATCTTGAAACCCCCACCCTATGGAAAAGACACCTGCCATTCACCGTATCAACATTCCTCATTATGTTATTAAGAACTACAAGGTCACCTTTCAAGCTCCTCCGCTCCAGTGAAAAAAAGGTCCCAAACTCTCCAACCTCTCCTTATAACTCAAACCCTCCATTCTCAGCAATATCCTCGTAAATTTCTTCTGAACACTCTTCAGCTTAATAATAACCTTCCGACAATAGGACAACCAGAACTGGACACAGTGGTCCTGAAGAGGCCTCACCAACATCCTGTACAACTTCAAATATCTGACGAATGAAAGCAAGTGTGCTAATTGTTTCCTTAAGCACCCTACCTAAATGTGATGCAAACTTCACAGAATTATGTACTTGAACCTTTAGGTCTCTCAGGTCTACAATACAACCCAAGGCCCTACTTTTAATTGTGTAAGTCTTTCCTTTGATTGTTGTACTGAAATACAACACCTCGCGTTTATTCAAATTAAATTCCATCTGCCACCCTTCTGCCCATGGACCTAATTGACCAAGATCCCTTTGTAACTCTAGATGACCTTCTTCACTGTCCATTATATCACCAACTTTGGTGTCATAACTTCCATAACAAACTGGAAAAAAAAGTGGCTGAGATTCCCAGGAGAACGCGTTCGTGTTAATCTGTGCTCTGTTTGGCTGAGTCCTCATCCACTGCTCTCCAGTTTTATGAGCATTCATTTCCCCCACATCCTCTCAGCAACGTGACACCCCTCACATCCATCACCCCCAGTACCCTTACAGCATAGCAGAAGACAATATTAGCATCTGCCAATACTAGAACCCTGAACCGGGCTCAATACTGGGGAGGTACCGTGAATAGCCTTAAAGGTTAAAAAGTCAATGTAGTCCTATTGGAGCAAAAGACAACTCTCTCCTTCAATAGGGACAGCTGGTGGTAGCTCCATTTCAGAATCAGCACACCTCAGGCAAGGGGAGAGGGTGAAAAGGAGAATTTTCATAGTAACCTCAGCTGGTATGGAAGTTGAACCCATACCGTTGGTATCAGTCTGTATTGTAGAGCAGCCATCCAGTCAACTGCGCTAACCAACTCCCAACACTGAGCAAGGCCCAGTACTGGGAGGTATCAGGGAGAACCCAGTAATTTCACCTCTGCTGACAATCACTGTAAATCCTTCAGTTACAGACCGTTCTTTAAACTATCTTTTCTCTTTATCAGGTAGTCATTCCGAATTTTGAACTCCTCAATTAAATCTCCACTTCAGCTTCCCTGATCTAGGAGAAAAATTCCAACCTCTCCACAGTCAACTATGGAAGAGCCCAGCACCTAAGTGCAAAAGATAAGGATGAAACATTTGGAAAAATCTTCAGCAGAAGTGCCAAGTTCAGGATGATCCATGGGAACGAAGGGGCACCTCATGGAAACCTATAAAATTCTAACAGGACCGGACTGGGTCAACATAGGAAGGATGTTCTCAATGACCAAGGAGTCCAAATCCAGGGAGTCTGAGGATACAGTGTAGGCCATTTAGGACTGAGGTGAGGAGGAATTTCTTCACCCGGGGAATAGTAAGCCTGTGGAATTCTCTGCCACAAGAAGAGGTTGAGGCCCAATTACTGAATGTTTTCAAGAAGGGGATGGAAATAGCTCTTAGGGCGAAAGTCATCAAAGACTCTGGAGAGAAAGCAAGGACTGAGTTGGATGATCATTCAGGTTGAATGGTGGTGCAGGCCTGAAGAGCCAAATGGTCTACTCCTGATCTTCGAATAAAGAACAGTACAGCACAGGAACATCCCCGTCAGCCCATGATGTTGTGCCAAATATGATGCCAAGTTAAACCAATCTTTTCTGCCTGCCTATTTTATTTCCTATGTTTCTGTGAAGGGATCAACTATGTCTCTAGAAACTTGAACATCCTTCGCATGCTGCTGCAGTGATTTATAAAGTCTCATCATAAAGCACTCTTGATTTTGTACGCTATTCATAACATCCAGGATTCTGTATGGTTTGACAGCTTTGTCATCTTTAGTAACACTGTCATTCCTGGACCTAGACTCAACATGGCCTACCTTCAGTCCTGAGCCGATCTGAGGTTCCTGCTCTGGTTTCGCTATGCAGCTAAAGGCTGAGTGGGGCACAATACCTGAGCAAACCTGGGTGCAGACACTAAACAGTAAGCCCCACCAACGATCACAGGATTCCCCATCTCAGTGTAAGCAACCCGTTGCCACGGAAACATATCAGAACACAACAGCTCAGGGAAATATCTGGAGAGTATCCGATTTCCCGTTATCACTGGGAAATACAGCTGGAATTTGACAAGAGCTCATTTGTCAGGAACTTTCTTGGTTTAGGATTGCAAACAGCTGCTGAGAAGGGTTTTAGTGCGTTGCTGGGTTTTTGTGGATGTCACTATGTATTAGCTGACATGGCCTGTTAAACCGTCTTTAATAGCTGGTGTAATGTACAACTGTAAGCCACAACATCAGAGAACTAGCTCGGTCACAGTGTGTGACATATTGTGATAGGATGGGGCAGCACCTTGGTTATGTTACTGCTCAGTAATGCGGGTCGTGGGAGTTCAAACAAAGAAGCAGACAATTTGCAGACATTGAACATTTGCAGACAAAATTTAGAAAAAGTACAAATCTGGTTATCGATTAAAGTGCCCATGAATTTATTTGGCCTTTTCTCCACAAGCTCCCATCTTGTGAGGTGACTGCTGATTTCACCATTCTTCACATGGTCACTGAGATAGGGTGGGTATTGGGTATGGGTTAGTGCAGGCTCGATGGGCTGAACTGCAGTTCCAACAGTGGCCACCAGTGTAGGTGGCAGTGCTGTGACCACAGAATTGCTGGTGGCTTGATTGGTCAGTAGGAGGCCTGCCTCAAGGCAATTAACAGCATGACGGCCAATAAAAGGCAAGCCATAGAAGCAAGGTAAGGATTCCTTCCAATCTTACACTGAGTTGGGGGGTGGGGTGGTGGGAATTCAATCTAATAAGTGTGCACAGGCTGATTGACTGTGGAGGTCATCAGAATTGTTGTCTGGTGTTGATCTCTCCTGCTTCCTTTGGGTACACTACATTTTGTATAAAATTGGAGTGATGCCTGAGGAGCATTGTTTATCAAATGAGTTTCCTCATCCCAAAACCTGTCATCGATGTCTAAATTACTCCAGTACCTTCCACTGTGCAAGGAAAACTAGGCAAAAGAAATAACTGTTCATTCCTGATACAATCCCAATATTAAAATTCCTTAAATAGCTCAGTTCCATTCTGGGCTTACAGGAGTACTAACTAAGTGCCATCAAATACCAGTCATACAGCCTTACATAAGTAACGTTGCAACTCCAAAAACTCATACATCACTAGCCAATATGCAAATTTCTACTCTGTATCAGTCAAGGCAACCATTTCCTAATAAAAGATTTTCCACCAAGTATAGTGATAATGTTGGAGAAGGCATAGAACCGGAAATTAGAGACGTAAGCAATAAAGGGACAGTGAATTTAATCTGCACATGGATTTGATTTGATTTATTATCATCACATGTACCCAGGTACAGTGAAAAGTATTGTTTTGTGTGCAGTACAAGCAGACCATACCACACCAAGTGCCTTAGAGTAGTAGAACAGCGCAAGGAATACAATGTTATGGCTGCAGAGAAGATGCACAAACAACGAGATCTACATTAAATTTAAAATATCGGAGGTCCATTCATCAGCCTAATAACAGCGGGGAAGAAGCTGTTCCTGAATCTGTTGGCACGTGTGTTTAAGCTTTGGTATCTTCTGCCTGATGGAAGAGGTTGGAAGAGATTATAACCGGGGTGGGAGGGGTCTTTGATGATGTTGGCTGCCTTCCCGAGGCAGTGGGAAATGTAGATGGAGTCAATGGATGCAAGGTTGGTTTGTGTGATGGACTGGGCTGTGTTCTCAACTCTCTGTAGTTTTCTATAGTCCTGGGCAGAGTAACTGCCAAACTAAGCCGCGTTGCTTCTGAATAGAATGCTGAAGTGTTGTTGTGCCTTTTTGACCATAGTATCAAAGTCGGTGGACCAGGACAGATTGTTGGTGATCATCACTTCCAGAAACTTAACACTGTCAACCATCTCCACCACAGTACCATTGATGTAGACAGGAGAGGCATTTCTGGAGTGCAAATGAGGTGGTTTTCTGGACTAATCAATATGTTGGGGAACTAACTAGAGGTCAAGTCATCCTACAGATATTATGTAATGAGAAAGAAATAATTGGCAATCTAGCTGTACAAGGTCCCTTGGGGAAGAGTGACCATAATTTAACAGAATTCTTCATTAAGATGGAAAAGGATCTCTTTGTCTCTGAGATAAGGGTCCTGACTCTGAGGAAACTACAACGGTATGAGGCACAAGCTATGGTAAATTAAGGGACATTACTTAAAGAGATGACAATGGATAGGCAATAGCAAACATTTAAAGAGTGCATGGCGGAAATGCAACAAAATATATTTTTTCTGTTTGGCACAAAAATAAAGTGAGAAATGTGGCCTGAACATGGCTAAGAAGGGAAATTAGGGATAGTATGGATCCAAGGAAAAGTCTTAAAAATTGGCCAAAAAAAATCAGTGGGCCTGAGGATTAGATGCTGTTTAGATTTCAGCAAAGGGAGATAAACAGATTGATTAAAACAGGAAAATAGGCTATCAGGGCATAGAAATTGGAACCAGGACCAGGTAGAGCTCACTGACTATGAGTTCCTTGATTGAAGTTGTTAACTTGGGGCCAATCAGGGAGTCCTGGCTGACAGACATAAACAGAAGATGACCCAGCTGGTCACAGCATGTGTACTGTGCACATGTAAAGAAAGGGTGACCTGGTGATGAGAAACCAGTCTCAGTGTAGTTATTTCAGAGCGTGAGCTTGCAGTGGACATGCAGACTGATAGTAAAAACTTCTGTATGTATGTGAAGAGAAAAGAAAAGGTTAGTGGAGACAAATGTAGGTCCTTTACTATCAGAAACAGGGGTATTTATAATGGAGAACAAAGACATGGCTGACTATTAAGTATACATTTTAGTTCTTTCTTCACAAAGGAGGACACAAATAATGTCGCAAAAATGTTGGGGAACACAGGGTCCAGTGAGATGGAAGAAGTGAAGGATAACAGTAGGGAAATAGTGTTGGGGAAATTGATTGGATTAAAGGCTGATTAAATCCTGAAAGACTTACTAATCTTTATCCCAGAGTACTTAAGGAAGTGGCCCTAGAAATAATGGATGCATTAGTGACTACTTTTCAAGATTCAATAGGCTCTGGAACAGTTCCTATGGACTGGAGGTTAGCTAATGTAACCCCGAGGTAAATGGAGGTAAAGAGAAGACGGAATTATAAAATGGTTAGCTGGACCTCAGTGGAGGGTAAAATACTAGCGTGCTGAATAAAAGATTTGGTAGCAGAGTCAGCATGAATTTGTGAAAGAGAAATTGTGCTTGACAAATCTATTGGATCAGGGTTCAGACTATATTCGGGAACAAAAACAAAGTTGCTGGAAAAGTCTGGCAGCATCTGTGAAGGAGAAAACAGAGTTAACATTCCGGTCCGGTGACCCTTCCTCAGAACTGATGGTGGCTGGGAAAACGTCAGTTTATATGCAAGAAATAGGGAGGTAGGTGGGGTAGGGAGTAAACGATAGGATAGACCCCAAAGAGAGAGAAAGACAGTTGGACAGACAAAGGAGTTGCTAACAGTCAGGCTGGGAGGGTGAGTAGTTGTTAATGGGGACTGTTAGTGACTAACAACAGGGGGTGTGTAGTGGCAGGCTATGTGGTAACAAGGCCTGGTGTGTGGGGTGAGGGGCTGGGACATGGGAGAGTTTAGGCCCTAAAATTATTGAACTCAATATTGAGTCTGGAGGGCTGTAGGGTCCCCAAGTGGAAAATGAGGTGTTGTTCCTCCAGCTTGTGTTGGGCTTCACTGGCACACTGTAGCAAGCCAGAGACAGAGATGTTGGCCAGGGAGCAAGGTGGTGCATTGAAGTGGCGGGCAACAAGTAGTTCAGGGTCTTTTTTGCGAGCAGAACGTAGATGTTCTGCAAAGCGGTCGCCAAGTCTATGCTTCATTTCCCCAATGTAGAGGAGACCACAATGTGAGCAGCGAATGCAGTAGACTAGATTCTGGGAAGTGCAGGTGAAGTGTTGCTTCACCTGGAAGGTATGTTTGGGCCCTTGGATTCTGGGGAGGGAGGAGGTAAATGGGCAGGTGTTGCACCTTCGCCGGTTACAGGGGAAGGTGCCTTAGGGCTGTTGGCAGGTGTTGGGGGTGAAGGAAGTGTGGACCAGGGTATCCCGGAGGGAACGGTCCTTGCGGAAGGCGGACAAGGGAGGGGAGGGGAATATGTGTCTGGTGGTGACATCTTGCTGGAGGTGGCGGAAATGGCATCTGATGATCTTCTGGATGTGGATGCTGGTGGGATGGTAGGTGAGGGTAAGGGGAACCCTATCGCTGCTGTGGGAGGGAAGAGAAGGGGTGAGGGCAGAAGTGCGGGAGACGGGTCAGACCCGATTTTAGATCTTAGGACTCTCTGCTTCTTCCTAGAGCAAAGACCTGAACCATCCCTACCCACCACCACCCTCCTCCGCTTCGCTGAGCTTGTCCTCACCCTCAACAACTTCTCTTTCAACTCCTCTCATTTTCTTCAGGTAAGAGGGGTTGCCATGGGTACCCACATGGGCCCTAGTTATGCCTGTCTCTTCGTGGGGTATATGGAACATTCCTTGTTCCGGTCCTATTCCGGCCCCCACCCACATCTCTTTCTCCGATACATCGATGATATCATCGGCGCTGCTTCCCTCTCTCCTCTGGAATTTGAAAACTTCATCAATTTCGCCTCCAATTTCCACCCTGCCCTCACTTTCATCTGGTCTATCTCTGACTCCTCCCTTCCCTTGCTTGACATTTCTGTTTCCATTTCTGGGGATAGACTGGCCACTAATATCCATTACAAACCCAATGTCTCCCACAGCTACCTGGACTACACATCCTCACACCCTACAACCTGTAAAGACTCCATCCCATTCTCTCAGTTCCTCCATCTCCGTTGCATATGTTCAGATGAGGCCAACTTCGACAAGGGAGCCTCTGAAATGTCCACCTTCTTCCTCAACCGAGGTTTCCACAGCTCCGTTGTCGACAGGACCCTCAATCGGGTCCAACCCATCTCCCGCACTTCTGCCCTCACCCCTTCTCTTCCCTCCCGCAACAGAGATAGGGTTCCCCTTATCCTCACCTACCATCCCACCAGCATCCACATCCAGAAGATCATCAGACACCATTTCCACCACCTCCAGCAAGATGCCACCACCAGACATATTCCCCTCCCCTCCCTTGTCCATCTTCTGCAGGGACCGTTCCCTCCCAGACACCCTGGTCCACACTTCCTTCACCCCCAATACCTGCCAACAGCCCTACGGCACCTTCCCATGTAACCGAAGGTGCAACACCTGCGCATTTACCTCCTCCCTCCCCAGAATCCAAGGGCCCAAACATACCTTCCAGGTGAAGCAACACTTCACCTGCACTTCCCAGAATCTAGTCTATTGCATTCGCTGCTCACAATGTGGTCTCCTCTACACTGGGGAAACGAAGCGTAGACTTGGCGACCGCTTTGCAGAACATCCACGTTCTGCTCGCAAAAAAGACCCTGAACTACCTGTTGCCTGCCACTTCAATGCACCACCTTGCTCCCTGGCCAACATCTCTGTATCCGGCTTGCTACAGCATTCCAGTGAAGCCCAATACAAGCTGGTGGAACAACACCTCATTTTCTGCTTGGGGATCCTACAGCCCTCCGGACTCAATATTGAGTTCAATAATTTTAGGGCCTAAACTCTCCCATGTCCCAGCCCCTCACCCCACACACCAGGCCTTGTTACCACATAGCCTGCCACTACACACCCCCTGTTGTTAGTCACTAACAGTCCCCATTAACAACTACTCACCCTCCCAGCCTGACCGTTAGCAACTCCTTTGTCTGTCCAACTGTCTTTCTCTCTCTTTGGACTCTATCCTATCGTTTACTCCCTACCCCACGCACCTCCCTATTTTCTGCATATAAAATGACGTGTTCCCAGCCACAGATAAAAGGTACTGCAGATGCTGGAGAATCCGAGATAACAA
>JAHRHZ010000132.1:3516541-3538501 GCA_024137785.1 Ginglymostoma cirratum
CACTCACTCAGAATCACTGACAGGTATTCACTCTCACACACACTCACTCAGAATCACTGACAGGTATTCACTCTCACACACACTCACTCAGAATCACTGACAGGTATTCACTCTCACACACACTCACTCAGAATCACTCACATATTAACTGTCTCACTCTCACTCACTCAGAATCACTCACACACATTAACTTCTCACACACACACTCAGAATCATTCAGACACATTCACTGTCTCGCACACACTCACTCAGAATCAGTCACTCACATTCACTCTCTCAAACTCACTCACTCAGAATCACTCACTCACACTCACTCACTCACACACATTCACATTCACTCACACTCATACAAATTCAAATACACTCTCACTCACACTCATTTTCTCAAACACACACACTCGCACCGTCAAACTCACTCACACACACACTGTCACTCACACACTCATTCATGCACACACACACTCACACATTCATTCACTCACACACAGTCACACTCACATTCACTCACCCACTTACAGTCACACTCACTCGCATTCTCTCACACACACACACTTACACACCCACATAATCATTCACTCACAGTCCTTCGCTTACATGAAGAAAATAGCTCTTGAAGATAATGGAAAGATTTGATGGAGTAAGGAATTCAGGAGAAACCTCTGAAACGAGAGGGTGTTGAGAATGCGTAATCTGCTACATACTGAATATTTGAAGTGAATATTTTAGATATCTTTGAAGCTGGATGAATGTTGAATGGAGAATGGAGTCAGGTTCGATGAAGAGTGCTGGATGGAGGCTTGTGTGACTGTGCATAGAAGTGGGCCAAATGGCCTGTTAGTGAAAGGCCATTCAGTGTGATTTATGGAGAAGGGCTGGAGGGTGAACATTACTCATTGTCTCACAGTCAGCAAGGGAGTGAACGCTGCTTTCAACAAGAACGGAGGGCCCAGGCAATAGGGCATTGATGGAATGAAAGAAAAGGCAGAGACCTGATTCTGAGCTACTTGGATGTCAAGTAGTCACATTTCCTCACAACATGTGGGGCAGCCATTGGTCAGCACGGCGTTGAAAACCAGATATTACATACCATTTATACAACCTAATACATCATGCACCTGGGGGCCAGTACACTTGGATGGTTGGTTTGTGATGCAGAGTGACACAACAGTGTGGGTTCAATTCCTGCTCTGCCTGAGGTCCACCATGAAGGACTCAGCCTCAACCTCTTCCCTCGCCTGAGGCATGGTGACCCTCACGTTGAACCATCACCATTTGTCTCTGTCTGTCTGTTGAGAGAGTAGGCCTATAGTCTGGTAGGACAATGGCAACTTTGCCTTTATTGTATCCCATTTATTACCAGCCACCTTATATACTATTTATACACCAATTCTAGAGTATTGTTTTGCTTCGCATCTATATAGCACCTTTGAGGAGCTCAGGATGAATAATGACCAGACTGGGATCTAAAGTTAGGATCAAGCTGCTGTAAGAGGCATTACAGTTTGTCAGTGGCACAGAGTGCCTGAGCTATAAGCAATCATCTAGGGTAACCATGGCTAGATACAGAACTGGGAGATAAACATTATGTTCATATTTTAAAGTGCACATAATCAAATATGTCCAGGAATAATTTCAAGTTGTATTGTAATGAAAGACTTTAGATAAAAGTTGTAAATCAATCAAGTTTCATAGTCATGCATCCGACTATCAGCTAATTGCATACCAGCATGAAATTTGGTTCTAATCACGTGTTATTGTTTTTTAAACTTCCTGAATCAGTTTATTACATTATAACCGATAATTCATTACCAGATATCTGTTATACCTGTTCCTCTATTGGATTGCAGTTCATGTGACTCATCCCCCCCAATCCCAGGTATCCTGAATTCTATTAACCATCTGAGCCTTGTGATTAGGTTCCAGCCCATGCTACTTGGGCCTCTAGATATAAACCACCAGCCCCAATCTGTCCAAGCCCTCAGTTTTTTTTAGTCCATGTACTAATTTGTAAACCCTTTCCAAACCCCTCCATAGGGTTGCAGCTTGTAACTGACTCTAGGGCAAAATTCTGTATTTTGTAACTCCAAGATGCCATTGGCCATTTAAAGGCCATTCCTTCTGCCTGTGCAGGTCCAGTTTGATCACATGATTTTCAGTTCATGCCGTATGCATGCCCAATGTTGGGTATGTTGAATAGTGAATATTTCGGGGAAGGACACACAGGATGTCCTCATGCCCGTCACTTGGGACATCCCTGGAATATGTTCAGAAGTGATTTACCAGGATAACACAGCATGGAGCTGGAAGAACACAGCAGGCCAGGCAGCATCAAAGGAGCAGGAAAGTCAACGTTTTGGTTCGGGACCCTTCCTCAACCTGAAATGTCAGCTTTCCTGCTCTTCTGATGCTGCCTGGCCTGCTGTATTCCTCCAGCTCCACGCTGTGTTATTTCTGATTCCAGCATCTGCAGTTCTTGCTATCTCAGCTTTACCAGGTGTTGCCTGGAATGGAGGGTTTGTGTTATATGGAGAGGCTGGGTTTTTTTTTCACTGGAGCGTAGGTGGTTGAGGGGTGACCTTATAGAGGTTTATAAAATCATGAGGGGTATAGATAAGGTGAATGCCAGGTATCTTTTCCCTGGGTTGGTGGAGTTCAAAACTAGAGGGAATATTTTTAAGGTGAGAGGAGAAAGATTTTAAAAAAAGGCATGAGGGGCAACTTTTTACACAGCGAGTGTTTTGTGTGTGGAATGAACTTCTAGAAGAACTGATGGATGCAGATACAGTTACAAAGTTTAAAAGATGTTTGGCTAAGTACATGAATAAGAAATGTTTGGAGGGAAATGGGCCAAACGCAGGCAGGTAGGAATATGGTCAGTGTGGACTAGTTGGACTGAAGAGTCTGTTTCTGTGCTGAATGACTCTACAAATCTAATGATGACTATGAAACTATTGCCAATTGTTGGGAAAAACTCATCCAGTTCACTAATGTATTTTGGGGAGGGAGGCTGCCATCCTTACCTGGTCTGGCCTACGTGTGACTCCAGACTCATAGTGACGTGGTTAACTCTTTACTGCCCTCTGGGCAATTAGGGATGAGCAATGAATACTTAGCTAAATCAGTGATGCCCACATCAGATGAATGAATAAAAATTTAATTCATGAAAGTGGCTGTAGGATGGGAACACTCAGCTTGTTCCGTGGGAAGGCTGATACGGCCACCTCTAAGACTCAACAGAACTGTCAGCGGCTCTGTTTGAGCCTGCGCTCCATTCCTGTGGGAGCTCAGCATCAATGACAAGGCAAGAGGCAACTCCACATCCTTCCTGGCAGCCCTTCATCTCAAGAAGGCAGAATGATGCCCGCACATACACACAAGGAGAAAGAACACATTGGGAATTGCTTTGTTTTGATTTAATTTGATTTATTATTGTTACATGTACCAAGATACAGTGAAAAGTATTGTACTGCGTGCTAACCAGACAAATTATACCTCACATAAGTACATCAGGGTAATAGAACAGAATGTAGAGTATAATGTTGCAGCTATAGAGAAGGTGCAGAGAGAGATTAACACTAATATTTGACAAGTCCATTCATAAGTCCGATAACAGTGGGGAAGAATCTTTTGGTACATGTTTCCAAACTTTTGTATCTTCTTCCCAATGGAAGAGGGTGGAAGAGAGAATAACCAAGGTTGGAGGAGCCTCTAGTTATGTTGGCTACTTTCCCGAGGCAGCGGAAAGGAAAACTGGTTGTGTGATGGATTGGGCTGGGGTCACAACTCTGTGCTTTCTTACAGTATTCGGCCAGAGCAGTTAGTATATCAAGCTGTGATGCATCCCAATAGGATACTTTTGATGATGGCGCATCCGTAAAAATAGGTAAGCGTCATTGTGGACATGCCAAATTTCCTTAGCCTCCTGAGGATGTAGAAGAGGTGGGTCACTTGCAAGACTGTAGCGTCAACGTGGATGGACCAGGACAGATTATTATTGATATTTACTCCTAGGAACTTGAAGTTCTCAACTTTAGCATCATTGATACAGACTGGGGTGGGTCCCCCACTCCGCTTCCTGAAGTCAATGACCAGCTCCTTCATTTTTCTGACATTGAGGGAGAAATTATTGTCTTTACGCTATGCTGCTACATTCTGTATCTCTTTCCTGTATTCTGTATCGAATCTATGGATCTTCATCTCAGGACACTCCAGAGGTACCCTGGCCCTCCACATCCTACCTACAGGTGACCCCATCACCTATAGCAGGTCAGGCCAAGGAGGGTACAGGTGCCCAGGGTAGTTTCAGCAGGCTGTGCCCAAAAGGATGCCAGCCAAAGTCACCACATTGCCAGAGAGTGGTCTCCACTTCAGCCTGAGATGGCAGGGCAGAACCTAGACACAGAGGAAGACAAAGAAAGAAGAAGTTTTCTTTTATTCATTCACGGGAGCAGGCCATTTCTGGCCAGATCAGATTTATTGCCCATCCTTAATTGCCCAGAGGACAGTTCAGAGTCAACCACATCACTGTGAGTCTGGAGTCACATGTAGGCCAGACCAGGTAAGGATGGCAGTTTCCTTCCCTAAAGGACATTAGTGAACCAGATAGGATTTTCCTGACAATGAATTCAAACTCACCATTAGACTCTTAATTCCAGATTCCTTATTGAATTCAAATTGCGCCATCTGCTGTAGTGGGCTTCAAGCCTAGGTTCCCAGAACATTAGCTGGCTCTCTGAATTAACAGTCCAGCAATAATACCACTAGGCCATCGACTCCCCTAAAGGTATTTTGAAGGGTGACCGATGAGTGACAAGGATGTTCAGTACATGTAATATTCACTTGTACTGGTGTAACATTTTCTGGAGTCTAAGTTGTTCTGAAGTGATAGGAATGTAGTTTCTTGCCCCATCAGAAGGCAATGTTGGTCTTTCGTTGACACAGCTTTCAATGTTTCACTTAATCCAGAAAGTTTAGGCATTTGTGAAAATTCAAGCCAAGATCCTTAGATTTTTAGTACCATTCAGGGTTCTACTATTCATAGTGTAATCCATTTCCTTGCTAGCTCCTCCGTTCCCCTAGCGTATTACCTCACATTTTTCTGAGTGGAATTCCATTCGCCACTGCTCTGCCACTTGTCCAACCCATCGATATCCTCATGCAGTTTACAGCTATCTTCATCACTATTTACCACTCTACCAAGCTTCAGATCATCTGCAAACTTCTTGATTAATTCCTAACCACTGATATACATCACAAATAACAAGGGCCCCAGCACTGAACCTTATAGAACCCCACATTTTTCTGAAGAAGGGTCTAGGCCCGAAACGTCAGCCTTCCTGCTCCTCTGATGCTGCTTGGCCTGCTGTGTTCATCCAGCTGCACACCTTGTTATCTCAGAACCCCACTGGAAACAATTTTCAGTCACAGAAATATCCCTCTGATATCATTCTCTGCTGCCTGCCTCTCAATCAATTTTGGATCCAATTTACCACTTTGCTTTGGATTCCATGGGTTCCTGCTTCCTTGACCAATCTACAGTGTGCGACCTTATCAACATCATTGCTAAAGTCTATGTGGGCCACATCAAATAAATTTTACCCTCATCAACACTCCTGGTTTCCTCCTCAAAAACACAAGCTTCCTTTGACAAATCTATGTGGACTATCCCTGATTAATCCAAGCCTTTGCAAGTTCAGGAACATAGGGACATAGGATCAGGAGTAGGCCATTCAGCCCCTCAAACCTGCTCCACCATTCAATAAGATCATGGCTAATCTCTGTCCCAACTCCATATTGCCTGCCTTGAGCCCCTATCCCTTGAGGTACTTGCTTAGTAAAACTATGTCTAACTCAGATTTAAATTTAACAATTGAATCAGCACTGGCCATCATCTGAGGAAGATTATTCCTAACCTCCACTATTCTTTGTCTGTAGAAGTGTGGCACGGTGGCACAGTGGTTAGCTCTGCTGCCTCACAGCGCCAGAGACCTGGGTTTGATTCCACCCTCAATGGAGGTTGCACATTCTCCCCGTGTCTGTGTCCCACAGTCCAAAGATGTGCAGGTTAGGTCGATGGGTCATGCTAAATTGCCCATAGTGTTCAGGGATCTGTAGATTAGGTGGGTTATAGGGGGATGGGTCTGGGTTGGGTGCTCTGAGGGTTGGTGTGGACTTGTTGGGCCAACGGGCCTGTTCTCACACTGTAGGGATTCTATGAAGTGCTTTCTAACATCTCTCCTAAATGGCCTGACCCTAATTCTATACTATGCCCCCGGATCTAGAATTTTCAAATAGTTTATCTTTATCTACCCTGTCTTTCCCAGTTAATACCCTAAAGACCGCAATTAGATCACCCTTAACCTTCTAACTTCTACAGAATATAAACCAAAATGATCTAATCTCTCCTCATAATTTAACCCCTGAAGTCAAGATATATTCTGTCCCTCAGAATTCTTTCCAAAACCTTACTGCTGAGGTTAGACTGTAACTTGCTGATCTACGTAGTCCTCTTCATTCTAATAGTGGGACAGCTCAGCAGTCCTCCAGCCAGAATCTCTGGTATTTCCTCCCTTGCCTGCCACAGCAGCCTGGGATACATCTTATCTGGAAATGTCAATTTATGCAAGTACCTCTCCGCGCGTTCTCTCTCTCTCTCGAGGTTAATTTCTTCTAATATTTTACAGTCCCCCATTCTGATGTTTATACCTGTGACCTCTCCCTATTAAAGACCATCACAAGGTATTCGTTAAGGACTGTGTCCATATCTTCTGGGTCCACACATTGATTGCCTCCATGGCTCCCAGTGGGCCTGACTCTTTCCCTAATCATACTCTTGCTCTTTACATATTTTTTAAAAACCCTTGCTGTTTTCCTTTATTCTACCTACCAATGCTTTCTCATACACTGTCTTTGTTTTATTAATTTCTTTTTTAGGCTCCTCTTTGCACTTTTTATACTTCTCTAGGGACTCTACTGTATTGAACCCTTGGCATCTGCCATAAGCATTTTTTTTTGTAATCCTAATCCTTATATCTCTTGATATTCAGGGTTCTCCCACTTCCTGGGACATCATTGGATTATAATGCCATGAGTTCTGGAGATTGCCTGGTTATTTGGGGATTGGATATAGTTGAGCCACTGGACTTGTGGAGAATGGGAGTCTTTATCACAGACCAAACCTAACCCTAGCACAGCCTAACCTCTATCCCCTAACCCTAACCTTATCACAGCCTACCCGCTAACCCAAGTTATGTCAGCCTAACCGCTAATCCCTCACCCTATCACATGCTAACTTCTAACCTCTAACCCCTAACTCTAATCTATTCACAGCCTAACCTCTAACCCTTAACTGTAACCCTATCACAGTCTAACCTCAAACCCTAACACTAACTCATCATACTCTAACCTCAAACCCTTAGTCCTAACCCAATTGCAGCTCCTACAATCAGCCAAAAAAACCCAAGCCATAACTTTACCTGCCTAAAGACATATTCCTCCCGCTTTGGGTGCAGCCATTATGGGTAGGATCTTAAGATGGGAAGGTTTGCTTTTGATGTTAGAATAATATGTTTGATCCTCCTGCTGTAATCAAAGAACAAAGAACAAAGAAAATTACAGAACAGGAACAGGCCCTTCGGCCTTCCAAGCCTGCGCCGATCCAGATCCTCTATCTAAACCTGTCACCTATTTTCCAAGGATCTGTATCCCTCTGCTCCCTGCCCATTCATGTATCTGTCTGGATACATCTTAACTGACGCTATTGTACCTGCCTCTACCACCTCCGCTGGCAACGTGTTCCAGACACCCACCACCTTCTGCGTAAAGAACTTTCCACGCATATCTCCCTTAAACTTTTCCCTTCTCACCTTGAAATTGTGACCCCTAGTAACTGAGTCCCTCACTCTGGCAAAAAGCTTCTTGCTATCCACCCTGTCTATACCTCTCATGATTTTGTAGACCTCAATCAGGTCCCCCCTCAACCTCTGTCTTTCTAATGTAAATAATCCTAATCTACTCAACCTCTCTTCATAGCTAGTGCCCTCCATACCAGGCAACATCCTGGTGAACCTCCTCTGCACCCTTGCCAAAGCATCCACATCCTTTTGGTAATGTGGCGACCAGAACTGTACACAGTAACTGTATCCATCAACCTTTCCTTATTCTTCACTTTCTGAATGTTCTAAAATATTTATCACCCTGGAACCTCCCCTGTTTCTGCCAATCCTATCTTTATGTCTAATAATTTCTCCATTTCTTCCTCAAGCCCATAACAATCCAGGTCCCACTGCCCCTTCCAGACTTCTGCCTGTCTGCGATCGAGGTCCCTTGCACCAATATATTGCATCATCCCATCCCCTAACACTGAATGCTTCTTAACCTACCAGATCCAATGAGCAGATCCAACTACCAGATCCAACTACCAGATCCAACAACCAGATCCATCCACCACATCCAACTGTGAAACCATAAAATATGGCAGCAGAATTAGGCCATTCGGCCCATCCTCTGCTCCTCCATTCAATCACAGCTGATTTGTTTCTCAACCCCATTCTCCTGCCTTCTCCC
The DNA here is from genome assembly GCA_024137785.1 of Ginglymostoma cirratum. Classification (NCBI taxonomy): domain Eukaryota; kingdom Metazoa; phylum Chordata; class Chondrichthyes; order Orectolobiformes; family Ginglymostomatidae; genus Ginglymostoma; species Ginglymostoma cirratum. The sequence goes on from JAHRHZ010000132.1 coordinate 3,525,107, forward strand.
CATAAACCTCGATTCCTTTTCTAATCAAAAACATAGCTATCTCTGTCTTAAATGCACTCAATGCCTTGAGGCTTCTGTGGAACACTCTGGCTGAAGAAATTCTTCCTCATCTCAGTTCTAGGGTCATCTCTTCATTCTGTAACTTGGGATCCAGTCTCTGCTACTTTGGAAACATCTTCTCCACATTGACTATCCAGGCCTCTCAGAATTCTGTAAGTTTCAATCAGTTCCCCCCTCATCCTTCCAAACTCCGTCACGTACAGACACAGAGTCCTCTACCACTCCTCACATTTCAAGTACTTCATCCCTGGAATCATTCTTATTAACCTCCTCTGGTCCCCCTCCAATGCCAGCACATTCTCTCTTAGATATGGGGCTCAAAACTGTTCACAATATTTGAAATGCTGTCTAACCCAGGCTCAGCCGTACATCTCTGCTCTCGTATTCTAGCCCTCTTGAAAAGAATGATACCAGATCCAACCACCAGCTCCACCTTTATCCATTGACTGTGAAAATACTAGCCAGCCCCCATTCTCACCTGATAGGTGAGCTTCCCTCAGCAATGAGCACGCACTGGTCAGCACCTCCTTTTGCTGACCTTCACTCAATACACTCCAAGACAGACCAGAAACTGCTACAGAGTCCACCCTTCCATCCCATGGACAGGCAGTGCCCACCCTTGCCTGACTGACCTTTATCCCTGAGCCATTTGGGTTTTAACTTGACATATGGACATAGCCTGCCTCCTGTGCTTTTAAGCATCTGACTGTAAATGGACAGCGTACATTGCAAGTGGAGACAAACATCATTTAAAGCCCCAGAGTACACAACGAAAGCAACAAATCCAGGAAGAATGAAGGTAGCCAGGTACAGGCCTAGCAATTTAATGCCTGCAAGTTAGCAAGGTGCTAATGTGTGCAGATAGCTTTTCTGACAACCTCAATGAAGAGGCTCTGTAAAACTGATAAGGGTTTGAAGATTGCAAAAGGGTTTGACGTAAGTACTTATGGAGAAAATGTTGTCAATTTCTGGAGGCCAACAGTACTAACCACTGGAAGATAGTCACAAATAAATCCAAATAAAAACCGAAAGAACTGCAGATGCAGTAAATCAGGAACAAAAAGAAAGTTGCTGGAAACGCTCAGCAGGTCTGGCAGCATCTGTGAAAGAAACAACAGAGTTAACATTTCAGGTCCGGTGATCCTTCCACAGAATAAATCCAACATGGAATTCAGGAGAAACCTCTTCATTCGGAGTGTGATTAGAGTGTGGAGCTCACAGTGATTTGAGGTGACCTGCATAAATGTTTTTAAAAGGCAAGTTAGACAGAAGCAGGTAGAAGAAAGCAGGCAGGAAATTCATTGTCATTAAATAAAGAGGAAGCTCATAGGGGAGCAGTAGTGCTGGCATTGATCTGTTGGGCTGAATGGCCTGTTTTTGGCATAACTTGAGAACAACAGTTCTCCACAAATTCCTGATAACATGAAGGTTATATATTATCATTAGTAAATCTGTAAAAACCGCTTTCCTGACTGTGTTTGTGAGAAACAGTGTGAGATTGAGATAGTAACAATGGAAGAATTTAAAGGGGTGGGAGAATGGCCATGCTTGTCTCTATTAAACTGGTGAGGGCTTGCAGCCGAAATAAATATCAGGAGAGGTCAAGACAGAGAGAGAAAGAGCAAGAGAACAGACACTGTTGCTGTTGGTGGGACAGTTGAGAATTAGCTGGCATCAATTTAAGAATTTAATTCGGCAAAGCTGCTTTTGAGAAATCATTGCGTTCATCAGAGGGTGGTTGGAATCTGGAAGGTACTGCAGGTAGGGGGAAGCAGACTCAGTCGGGGCTTTCACCTGTGGGAGAAAGCGATTGCAGGACGATGGGGAAAAGACTGAGGAGAAGGGACTGATTGAGCTGTCACTGTTGCTGAGAGGTGGGGTAGAGTGAATGACTTCCTCCTGCTATAACCATTCTTTGTTTGCTTAGGCCCCTTGCCTCTCACCTGGGGGAGCTCTTAAAGTAGCTGATGTCCAGAGTGCATTCCTCCTCTTTGAAATGAATTGACTCACGCAAGGGTTTCCCTACAACTATGTGGGTGTCCATGGCAACCAGCGGTGAGTAACAGGTGATAAGGTGATAGCGTGTGTGTGAAGGTAGCTTCCTACACAGTTTTATTGCCCTGTTGCAACACAGGAGCATCTAGGAAGGTTACATTACACAACACAGACTGGTTTAATCCCCTCTGGCATCTGGATATCTGTAGCTCACTGAGCGTTTGAGAATCTGGAGACTTTGAATTCAGGTTCACTAATCAACTTGGTTTGTTTGTAGAATTGTAAAGACTAATAACTTGTGGCTAATAAGATTTCTTCCCCCTTTGACGTTCTTCTGAACAATTAGAATTAGCTTTTATTGTCATGTACTCAAGTACGGAGATTCAGCCAAAAGGAGACAGTCACCATTTCTGACACCATCTTAGGGTCAAAGATACCTAGGTACAAAATCTTAGCTATTTTAAGTTTAAGTAATATTTGCTGTATTGTTTGAATAAAGGAATATTAAAGCATAAACATGGGAGTTGGAAGGAAAGAAATCATTAGGCTAAGAATCACAAATCTTTAAAAATCACGATGCCACTGATGAGGGCCACAGCAATAGAGACCAAGAAGCTTTTCATTGGGGAAGAATCGAATAAAACGTTGTGGAACTTTTGTTCAAGTACAAACATGTACTGTGGGTAGTGTGTATCAGGAGATCAAAACTCACGGTCATAAATAAACAATCGTCAACCATAAACCCAAGCAGAAGTTCAGGAGAATCTCCTTTATCCTGGCAGGGGTGAGAATGTGGACCTCACTCCCCCACACAGCAGTTGAGGAGAATGGTTTAAGTGCATTTAAGGGAAGACTAAACAAATACATGAGAGAGAAAGGAGGTTCAGTGTTAAGGACACAAGGTGGGATGAAGAGAGGATGGGAGCATAAGAAGATAAGGAGTACAAGTAGGCCATTCAGCCCAGGCCTGATCTGCCATTTAATTGACATGGCTAATCGGGGAGGTGATGGTCTAATGGTATTAGCACTGGACTGTTAATCCAGAGACCAAGGTAATGTTCTGGGGACCCAGTTCCAAATCCCACCATGGCAGATAAATATCTAGAATGAAGAGTCTAAAGATTGCCCCGAATCTATTGTCAGGAAACAATGCATCTGGTTCAATAATGGCCTTTACCTGCCATCCTTAGCTGGTCTGGCCTACATGTGACTCCACACCCACAGCAATGTGATTGACCCTTAACTGCACTCTGGCAGTTAGGGATAGGGTAATAAATGCTATCCTAGCTAGTGACGTACTCATCCTGTGAATTAATTAAAAAAAACTCAACTCAGCCTCACCTTCACTTTCCTGTCCACTTTCCATAACCCTTCAACCCATTACTTGTTAAAACATCTGCCTATTTCCTCCTTATGTTTACACAATGTAATTCAAAATCCTTGTGTGGAGTGTAAACACTTGACCCTTTCGGTAAACATGTCTTCATGTGCAGATTCAAAATACAGTGTCATTATGTTGCTTTGTTTTAATCTTTGTCCCTGTCCGTAATACTTCTCATCGAGAAGATAAATAAAATGAAAAATGCTAACGTATCCGTCGATGTGATGGCTTTGTGTAGCACTGAAGAACTAAGTTGTTATTTTTGATGCGCTCTGAATAACAGAGTTTGTATTCTGACAGAGTTAGAGATAGTCTAGACCGCCACATTGTAATTGTCCATCCTGCCCACTTGCTGATGTGACAGATGATCCTTCTCAGCGAACAAATTCCAAAGAGCTAGATCAATCTCCTAGACTGGGCTCAGACCTGGAGAATAGTTGATTGGCTGAGCGCAGGGAGTTGCCATGCCAGGCTGTGCCACATTGAGAGAAATGAGAGTTGCAGGTTTTGTAATCCAGTGCCTGGCGGTGGAAATAGATTAAACTCACGAGAATGGCTCCAGAGATGAGAAACTTCAAAAATGAGCGTGGATTGAAGAAGTTGGATCTGTTCATTTTGGAGAAAGCACGGCTAAGCAGAGATTCAATAGAGGTTCTCAAAATCATGAGCGGGCTGGATCGAGCAGATAGGGAGAATCTATTCCTGTTCACAAAGATGTAAGACTGAGAGGGCAGAGATTTAAAGTGATGTGCAAATGAAGCAAGGGTGACATTGAGAAAAACATTTTAACGCAGCGACTAGTTAAGGTACAGAATAGACTTTCTGGAAATGTGTGGAGGCAGGTTCAATTGAAGCATTCAAGAGGGGCATTTGATGGTTTTTTGAATAGTAACGGTGTGCAGGATACGAGATAAAGGCAGAAGACTGCACTAGGGAATAGAACCAGTGCTGGCACATTGGGCTGAATAGCCTCCTTCTGTGCCAAAACAATTCTGTGATTCAATAACATCTTTCAAAAGAGCTGAATACATACTTTGTAAGAGAAACCAATCAGACAGGTTAATGGGAGAACAGTAGGGGTGTGGCATTTTGTGGTTCTTCTAAAGAACTGACGTCGACTAACTGGGCTAATTGGCTTCTCCATAGGCTATATGACCCCATCATAATGAATGGAGAAAGAATCTACATCACAAAACCGAGAGGAGATTTGAAATCTCCACCATGATCAGCATAATCTCTACAAACCCTTCCTGGAAATATTGTTTGCTCCTATTTCACTCACACTGATCGCTGTGTCCAGTGGGACAAATACCATGCCCCTTCCCCCACCTCATGTTTACCGTCACAGGGTCAATGGAGAGGAACAAGAGAGTCTCCTCGAGGGCTCACATGGCTCTGTAATCCACAAATGCAAGTGTCTGACCAACATAACACCTTGTGATAAAGTGTTACATTTTGAACAGTGGGAAGAATTCCCTGCTCTGAACTTGCAGTGATGAGACAGCAATTGGCTTTTAGTATCAGTGTGTGTGAGACAGTAAGTGTGACATGCTTGCTTCTGAGTCCAAAAGTTCAAGTTCCACCCCGGAGAGAGGAGCACAATATTTACACTGATGCTGCAGTGCAGTGCCGTTTGGAGGATTAGTGCTGCGTCCACAGAGGACTCAGACTTTGGACAAGATGTTAAACCGATGCTCTCTGCATCAGAGAACAGCAAAGGTCTCATGGCGTGGATTCAAAAAGGGGCAGGGCAGATGCTCTGCCCACTATTTATGTTGATGATTAACTGGCTAACCTTTAATGCAGATATAGCCAGTACTGCAGTCCACAGTGAATTTAACACATTGTGATTTAAATCGAATTGAATGATGAAAATAGAAGTAAATGACTGGTATAAGTTAAACTCAGTAATAGCTCTCCTGCCTCTGAGACAAAAAGTCATAAGTTCAAGCTCCAAGTTGTACTCGATCAGTTCAAGCTGATTCAGCAGTTTGATTCTGATGGTGTGTGACATAGACAGAAATTGTCGTCTGCACAAGTATTGCTGGGTAAAGGACACATTTTGTTAAAAGCTTTTCATCCTGCACTCATCAGGACAGTTTACAAGAATTAGCGAAATAAGGGGAAAACAACATTTATACGGTACAAGACAAGGGCGCTCATTAGTGGAAAAGCGGACTGTGATTGGTAGGAACGTTGCCAGGGAAAATGCACCAGTTAATGATGATTGATAGTCAAACGCCAAGATTTTGCTTTAATTTTAAACAAGGCAGGTTTACATTGATTGGTCAAGACCTTGTCCCGACAAATGAACCGAATAAGCCAAGAAATAGGCAGTAGCAGCATGAGTGGTCTCTACTGTGAACAGAATGCTGCCATCAAGCTAGAAAAAATGTTAGGCCTATCACATAAATGAATAATGTGGTCTATGTATTCCAGTGCCGATGCCAGGTATGTAGGGTGTAGATTCCAAAGAGTGGCAGATTGTATCAAACAGCATATCTCTTCTCTACTTGCAATAAGGAAGGTTTTGCCAAACTCCAACCAGCTTGTGGTTGCACAGTACGCAACAAAGCTTTGAATATTAGAAATGATTCCATGGATTGGACAGCATTTACTGAATGATCCTGAAAGTGCAAAAAATTATTTGGCCAACAATTTAGGGTTGTTAGTTGTGCTTGCAGTGTTGGTGCCCTCGTGTTTACGGGAAGCTGCATTCATTAATACATAAAGCCCGGTTCTTCACAGTTAGGGTAAACACATACATGCACTGCATTCATTTGAACTCAACAAAATAATTGGCAGCCATTCACTAGTTCAAGGTGTATAAATGTTGTTTTCGTTTTACTGTGATGTTTCTTTCAAACTGTCCTGGTGTGTGTTGGCTGAAAATCTTTGACACAAAGTGCCTTTTTTTTTCAGCAAGTGCTGATGGAAGTGTTGGCCAGTGGAGGAATGATTGACAGAGTCCCTGACTATCTGTTCAGGTGGAAAAACAGGATCCTATGCAATAATCAGAAAGGAAGTTGTCCTGGCTAACATTTATTCCCATTGATTTGTGATTTATCTTACTAATTGTTTACGGGGTCTTGCTGTTTTCAAATGGGCCGCCAGTTGTTATTTGAAGGTAGTCCATTGGTGGTACATTGACCTGATGCCTTTGGACTTAATGGTGTCTGGTGTCAATGTTGTGGAGTCCCAGAGTTGCCTGGGACTCAGCCCGACTATATACCACTGTGCAGCTGCCTCTGTCTGTGGGACAGGAAACACTTACTGATGGTGATAGTGGTATCTGGGACAATTGGTCGTAGGGTATGATCCTGTGAGTATGACGAGCCTTGTGGGATTCTCTCCCAGTTCAAGGGTCCAAATCCCAGATATCCTCCAATCACAGACACTGATAAGATGCCAGGTTCTGGCCTGCCTACAATGGGAAGTTGTTTTGCACTTTTGCCAACTAACAAGGAGTTGGCCCAGAGATTGCTAACACTCCCCAGTGCACACACACACACACAAACATACACACACACATACACACACGCACACGCACACGCACACACACACACACACACACACACACACAGACACTCTGCCATGCTGGCTGACCTTTGCTATGTTATTATGATCAATAAGATACCAGACCAAAACAAGATACCAAACAAAATTTAATTCATACTTCAAAATGCAAAGTTCATTGTTTATGACACAGACAGAAACACAATGGCTTTGTGATAACCATGTGAAGCAGTGCCAAACAATACTTGGTTCTCCTTATTCTTCTCACCGGAAATGAAAGTTAATAGAATGAATTATTTTTGACAATGTGCCATTCACCATTCATTGGTGAAATCCCCCATGATGACCGAGTCTGATTCTCCCACTGCAGACCTGGACCAGGAGCAGCTTGGAGGGTCTGTCAACTCTCATGCAATAGTCCAATTCCAATATCCACTGGCTGGGTTTGGTCTTTGCGTTCCCTATGGAGGGGTCTCTGTGTGTTCCTTAGCGGTGATCCTCTGCATATGTTCCCTCAGACAGGAAGATTGCCTTGTGTGGATTATATGATGACAGTGAGGTCTCTTGGAGGATCTGGGCATTGCTGGCTAAAACATTTATTACCCGTCTCCCTTTGCCCTGGGGAAGGTGGTGGTGAGCTGCATTCTCAAATAACTGTGATCCATTGAAGTAGCATATTTGTCATATTTCTTTAGGGCGAGAAGGTTACACTTAAAATTACAACTTCTCTTGCTGCTCCAGTGAAATTAGTTAACCATTTCTTTCTTGGAGAGAAGTGTAGAAATGAGCGAAAAGAACTTAAAAACTCTGTGGTGGCCAGCTGAGCACAGTCTAAAGAAAGGAGCTGGTTCACAGCTCCCCAGCTAGTTGCAACAACTTCTGTTAAGCCTAGGTCTAATTGACTCCCAAGTTAAAATTCCCAAATCTTCCAAGTTTTGAATATTTGCAAAGTTTATAATTGCGGGTCAGGAATATATTTCAGGAATGCAGTTGCGGGGTGGCATGGTGGCTCAGTGGTTAGCACTGCTGCCTCACAGCGCCAGGGACACGGGTTTGAATCCAGCCTCGGGCGACTGCCTGTGAGGAGTTTTCACATTCTCCCCGTGTCTGTGTGAGTTTCCTTCGGGTGATCTGGTTTCCTCCCACAATCCAAAGATGTGTAGGTTAGTCATGCTGAATTGCTAATAGTGACCAGGGTTGTGCAGGTTAGGTGGGTTAGCCATGGGAAATGCGTGGTTACAGGGTTAGGGGAGAGGGTTGGGTCTGGGAGGAGCTTTTCAGAGGGTCAGTGTACACTTAATGGGCTGAATGGCTTCCACAGTTTAGGGGTCTGGTCTGGTCCTGGGGAGCTCACCTACTGCCTGACCAGGAAACTGTTTTACTCTTTGTTGTCCTGTGTGCCGTCATTTGGCTGTTAATGTCCCTTATATTGCATGGGCTTCAATTTCACAACTTTAATTATCTGACATTGTATCAATTACCTCTGGAAGTCTATATGCGCCACATCAACTAGATTACCTTCACTATCCTCATCATAGTACATCATCAAAAAACTTGAGTTAGTTAAATACAACCTGTCTTTGACAATAAACAAACAGGGAATGCTGAAGAAATTCAACAGGTCTGGCAGCATCTGTGGTAGAGAAACAGAGTTTTTGGGGCCAAGATGACTCTTCTCAAGGTTATTTCCTCCTTAACTGCAAACAATGGCAGATTTCTATAAAGTGTCATATCAGTCTCAAAATGTTAACTCTGTATCTCCCTCCACAGATGCTGCTAGATTTTTTCAATTTCTCCAACATTCCCTGTGTTTGTTTCAGATTTCCAGCATCCACAGTATTTTGCTTTCATTATCTTTGTCAAACCCACGTTGACTTTCCTTAATTAATCCATACTTGATCAATTTTTTTATAGTGCAGCTAACTTTATCAATTCTTTTGCTCCACTAACAGCCCAACTATTTCATCCTTAACTAGGATTTTGGAACCAGTTCACTCTTTGACAAAGGGTGCATTTACTTCATGTCCATCCAGAAATTCCCTTTTTGGTCCCTAATCAGCTTCAAGTGTCCTCTTACTACCACTTTATTATTTATATGTTTACAGATTTTCTTCTGTATTTTCTTTTCTGCTAGTCTCTTCTCATTCTCCCTCTTTGCATTCACTTCCCCATCTATATTTCATAGATTTAGTTGTATTATCAGCCTGATATCTATCACTCTGCTCTTCTTCTGCTTCGTCTTACTCGTCATTCAGAGATTTGCATTACTTGACCTTCCTTTCCCCCTCATGGGAATAAACGTCAACTACACTGAACAACCTTCTCTTTAAAGTCTGCTCACTGTGCAGTCACAATTTTGAGTGCTAATCTTTCATTCCAGCTTGCTTGAGATAGACCTGTTCTCACTCCACCAAAATTGGGCCTCCTCTAAACTAGTGCTTTTACTTTAGATCAATCCTCATCCCTCTACATGGCTGAACCAAACATTAAAACATCATGATCACTGTTCCCTAAAGATTACCAACTTACTTTTGAGATTTTCAAATCGCCTCATTCCCCAGCATGTCCCTGGCAATGCCTCCTTTCAGAAAAATACCAATGGAAAAGATACTCCTGAACACTATCAGAAACTCTTCCATTTATACTATACGATCCCAGTCTATATCAGGGTTCGCAAAGGCCCTCCAAGCAAGTCAATTCCACATCAAGATGCACTGAGGAAGGGGAAATTACTACAAACTGTGCAATATAAGTCAAACTTGAAAATAAAATAAGTCATTTCTTCTAAGGCATCAAAATGCACGTTTATGCTGTAGTGAGCAAATAAACCAGCTTCCATTTTTTCAGCTGATAGATGCATGGTTAAAGTTACATTCTCATTTGGAGCTGATATACACAGCAGCCAAACTGTGGAACAGAACGGTTTGAAAGCCGCTTGGTGAAAATCACAGGGCTTGGGAAGACGAGATCTATGTTGATACTTTTTGCATGGCTGGCGGAATGAAATTAATGCCTATTTTAATGGTTAGATGGAAAGCAATGTCAAATATTAGGTTCCCACAGGAAGGTTAGTGCATTCCCATGATAATAGTTGAATGAATGAGGGTAGAGGGAAGTTGTGGGTTTATAATGCTTGGAATGGGCACCTGCTGGTCTAAAGGATGCTGATTATTAATATTCAGATCCCCCAGTGAAATTCAAAGGTGCCTATGAAGAAATAAGGCCCATATTGCAGTTAGACAAGTAGATCCAGTATCAATACATCAGCCTTCGGAAAAATGCCTTAACAAGTCATATTTGCCCCTGTAACACTGCGTCCAGCAGCAGGTCGCGACAGTGAGGGAGGATACTGAGCAGTTGAATTTGTGCTGTTAAGTAGACGCACTCTGGAGGAAGAGATAACAAGCATGGGGCTGGATGAACACAGCAGGCCAAGCAGCATCATAGGAGCAGGAAAGCTTGACGTTTAACTGTTTCTTTATCAAAAAGGGTTCTCCTGGACACTGGGGAAAGAGAGACAATTCATTTCCTCAACCAACTATAAACAAAGGCTTAATTCCACGTAAATACTCTGTTTTCCTAGTTTAACTCTAATTTCTCTTCATATTTTTGAAAGCCAGATGCCAGATGTGGAGTGAAGGATCCCGCGCCATGATCTTTGGGCTGTTCAGCTGCTTAAATCTCACATTACACATCAAATAAAATAGTTGTATGGCTAATGGAGAGGGGAAGTGGGGAAAGAGTGGAAATATGAGCCTTGCCCTGTTTGATATTTTGTACAATTTTGTTGTTAAACCATTAGGGATAATTAATACGCAAACCATCATCAGATTGTTCAAAAAATGCAGAATATCCAATTCAGTGGATGGAGGGTAAGGTGATTTGTTGTGGAGGCATGACTCAGAAAGTGACAGTGATCCCAGAATGGGATCCTTACCATGATCTCAAACTGAGTCAGAGTGAACTTGATGCAATAGATGCTGAAGATTATAAATGTGACATTGTTAAAATCATATGATTTTGGCTCAAGCTATTCTTATAGAATTATTCGATTTAATGTCATCTGACACATTCATTTAATGTGAATTGTCAATGATGTTTCTTGACTTTTCAAAATGGTGACCACATACACCAACAGCAGTTCATGTTTTATACTCAATGTTTTATTTCATTTATTGACTGGTGGGATGTGGACGTTGCTGGCTGGCCAGCGTCTATTGCCCGACCTTAGTTGCCCTCTCGAGAAGGTGGGGGTGAGCTGCCTTCTTGAACCACTGCAGTCCTCCTGCTGTGGGTTGACCAAAAATGCCCTTAGGGAGGGAAATGTATAATATAACTCATATTTTTTGAAACTTCAATTGTTGTTTGATTCACTACAATCTATGGTAGAGATGAATAAATTGACGAAGTCTACACAGAAAGAGAGTACACTTATGAACGTGTTTCCGCGAGTATCTCATTGTGAAAGCGTTATGGTGATAATTGCATGACACCATATGCCTGCATATACATAATCTGTGTAATAGTTCATCAAAAGACTGAGCATGTGGAGTATTCCAGCCTTTTCAAGAGTCTAACCTTGGGGAGACGGGCTTTCTCACGCTGTTTTCATTTCTTGAAGTTTCCCCAGAAACCAGACCATCCTGTTCAAAACCAAAGGAGGGGCCTCTGTCTATGATTAAACAAAGGATTACCTTTGTGGGTCAGAGTATGCAATCATAAACGATATGGGAATCCTTTTGAAATGTTGAGGTATGAAGCTATGTAGGTATGACAAACTGAACCAACCATAAATACTAACCACGTCAGAAATGTAATCTTGCAAAATGTTATGCAAAGGAGGGCATCAATGATTTCCAAATGGCAAAGGAACAGTTCAGTCTCCCTCTGAGAGACGGTCTAAACAATTGGGAGCAATACTTTTACTGGCCCCTTGTCGTAGCCTATAATCAGAAGATCCTTCACAGAAACATAAACAAAATGAACATTGAGTCAAAACAAGGTACGTTGGTGATGGTCAGTGAGGGTGAGTTTTAAGGAGTTTCTTCAAAGAGAAGAAAGAGGTGGAGGGATGGACAATTTTAGGGAGGGGATTCCAGAGAGAGAGAGAGAGAGAGAGGTCTAGGTGACTGAAGGCAGTGCCACTAGTTATGGAGCAAGGTAACATAGGAGAAAGGACTAAGGGTCAGGAGGTTGGCGGTAGAGGGAGTTGGAGGACATCTCTACGCAGGAAGAAAATACAAACTACGTAGATCTGTAGAACATTCCTTGTTTGGTGCAATTAATTCTTGGGATTTGGGTATCACAGACAAGCTTGCATTAATTACCCATTGTTAAATTGCCTGTGGTCCACATGGTAATGGTGCTTAGCCGTGTAACATAGGGGGTCCCAGGACTTTGACCCAGTGACAAAGCAGGAACAGTGATATAGTCCAACATTTGTTACGGAAATTGGAATCAATGTGAGGCCATTTGATAATGCCACTTGTTGAACACTATAGATTAAAGGTTGGCTGGACAAGACTAAATACTGCTCCAGTCAGAGTTTTATTGCAGCTCACACAGCAAAAGCTTCAACATGCTGATTACTTGTTTGCCATACATTTTATATACATATATAACACACAAACACACATTGATCAACAGCCGGAGAAATTGGGCCTGACAGAAAATTGGGCAAACTAAACTAAACAGTAACCAGCAGCTATCGGCTACAGCATAGACTAAGGTCAAAGCGGTCACAAATGTTCAAGAGGAACCAGTTACACCCAGCCAAAGGGTTATGTGCTGGAGAAATGTCAAACAGATGTTCTGGCACCTTGACTGCCTGAGTATATGCACCTTACACCTCATGGCCACACTGAAGGGTGTTGGAGCGAGCCCATTGGATGATTTGAACCCAGCTCAAGACCCATTGGCCAAAGGTCACAGCACATTCTGGAAAGTTATGGACAAAGGGGGTTAAGAACACAAACCTGGACACCATCCCCTCAGCGAAGCCTCAACCAGGACTCACGATGAAGCCTTGGGGCAGAAGACTGTGTAGCAACCCAGGAAGACCCAGGAAGATGATCTGTCCTGACCTGTAAGACCCACCTTCATGGAAGAACCACTGCAGTTCACATTCTGAAGGTACACCCACAATGCCATTAGGGAGGAAATTCCAGGAGTTTGGCCCAGTGAAGAATCTGAGTGATTTCCTCAACCATTTCAGTGGGGAGTTCGTGTCTGGAGTCACATGTAGGCCAGACTAGGCAGGTTTCCTTCTCTAAAGAGCATTAGTAAACCAGTTTGTTCTTTTTTAACCAGGATCAGCAATGGTAATAGAGATAACAAGGTGTGGAGCTGGATGAACACAGCAGGCCAAGCAGCATCAGAGGAGCAGGAAGGCTGACATTTCAGGCCTAGACCCTTCTTCAGAAAGGGTCAAAATGTCAGCTTTC
>JAHRHZ010000132.1:3538901-3608243 GCA_024137785.1 Ginglymostoma cirratum
CATCTGAATCGCAGGAAACCTCTTTGGGTCTGGACCCTTTTTTTTTTCTGAAGAAGGGTCCAGACCCAAAATGTCAGCTTTCCTGCTCCTATGATGCTGCTTGGCCTGCTGTGTTCATCCAGCTCTACGCCTTGTTATCTCAGATTCTCCAGCATCTGCAGTTCCTACTATCTGTGTTCAGCAATGGTAATGATTTTTTTTTAAAATCAATCAGCTCTGGCAAGTTACAACACACATTTGGAGCAGGTGAACTTGAACCTGGACCACTGGGTCAGAGGTAGGGACACTACCACTGCACCATGCTCGCCAATATTAGTCTCGCTTTCATTTCCAGTTTTGTTTATTAATCGAATTCAGATTTCACCATCTAGTGTGGTGGCATTCAAAGAATCATAGAATCCCTGCAGTCTGGAAGTGGGCCATACGGTGCATCGAGTCCACACCAACCCTCCAAAGTGCATCCCACCCCCCTACCCTATTCCCATAACCCCTCCTATTTCCCATGGCCAATCCACTTCACCTGCACATCTCAGGATGATTTAGTGTGGCCAATCCACTTGTACATCTTTGGACTGTGGGAGGAAACCAGAGCACCCGGAGGAAACCCATGCAGACACGGGGAGAACATGCAAACTCCACACTGACAGTCACCTGAGGCTGGAATCGAACCCAGATCCCTGGAGCTGTGAGGCAGCAGTGCTAACCACTGAGCCACTGAGCCACCGTGCCGCCCGTTGGACCCAGCACACCTCATCCCCACCTCCTGCAGTGTGGCTCCACTGCTCCTGCTGAATAGTCTCACCTTGAAGTTCCAGAATTTGCATTTATGTAGCACCTTTCACAACCTCAGGATACTCCAAAGCACTTCACGGCCAATTACTGTTTGAAGTGTAGTCTCTGTTGTAACGTGGGGCGACGCAGCAGTCATTTTCTGAACAGTAAGATTCCACAAGCAGGAATGAGATGAAAGATACACGATCTGTTAGTTGGAGCACAAATGTTGGCTGGGACCCCGACAAAATTCTGCTGCTCTTTTTAAAAATATGTGATGCTTACCTGGAAGATGGAACCTCTGACAGAGCTGAATTTCCTCAGCGTTGCATGGCAGTGCCAGCCTGGATTTAGCTTTCAGGTCTCGGCAGTTAGATTTGAACCCACGCCTTTTGGGCTCATCAGAAACAGCCACCTATTGAACCATGACTGACATCATTGAAAGGGTTCACCTTCAGATGATCATACAATCCTCATGATGAAGAGATGAGGGGCTTAGTGGCTTCAAAGGGAACCGAAAGATGTTTGGTGATAGGTTGAGCAAACATGGTCAGAGGAAGGAGCAGGTTTGATGGGCCAAATGGCCTTCTGCTTTACTATCCATTCTGATATCTTTGAACTGATAACTTCCTAACCCCACATTGTATGAAGTAGATGAACAATAATGTTACACTGACGGAATGGTCGGAAATTGCTTCATGTTCTCAAATGCAAAAATGCTGCGTCTTTAGCTGCCTTTCATTTTCATTTGTTGACATAGATGGCAGATTAATCATTATCATCACTTTCATCAGCGTCACAATATTTCACCACACCTTCTGGTTTCCTGTCTTTCCGCGTTTTATTGTTCAGAGATTAAAGTGGGCATTCTTTCTCTTGAATGAAGGAGTTGCGTGTGATCTAAAGACTGAGAACTTTACCCACATCAGGCCTGCTACCCACAGTACTCTCAACTCATCAGAGTAAAACTCTTCCTTCACCTGGAGTTTTGAAGTTAATATCGCACACATTCATTATCTTCCTCTGTGGGCACAGAGTGAGACATTGTCTGAAAACATTTATTTTGTTGCTTACTACCTCTTATCTTGAAGATTCCAACCGTCAAAACAAGAATTTACTCTGGCTTGTGTAAATTGGGAGTCAAAACAGCAGGACAAGCGACAAGGTTGGGCTAGACCTGGAGTTTGGGGTTGGGTTCTCAGTCAGGCTTAGGAATCCAATGTAGGGGCTGGTCCTCACATATTTCACCGTGGGCTCCATGCCTGTGTAGATTCAATACAAAGTGACATTTCCAGTTGGTACTGTTGAGACTGGTTTGTTCTCAAATAGACAAAACACATCCTAACTTTTGAGCTTGTTTTGCAGACAGTATGATGCCCATCTATTTCACAGTGAAATTAGATTATTGGAAATTAACATCAGGTTACAGTCAAGTTCGAATGTGTCCAGGAGTCTGCCCACAAATTCCCATTAATCAGATCTTTCCCACATAAATGCAACTCTCACCAAGGCTCCTCAGGCAACACCTTCCAAACTCACAACCGTTCCCATCTGGAAGGACAAGGGCAGCAGATATATGGGAACACCACCCCCTGCAAGTTCCCCTCCAAGTCATTTCCCATCCTGACTTGGAAATACATCGCCGTTCCTGGGTCAAAATCCTGGAATTCCCTCCTTAAGGACTTTGCCAACAGCACATGGACTACAGCGGTTCAAGAAGGCAGCTCACCACCACCTTCTCAAGGGCAATTAGGGATGCGCAAGAAATGCTGGCCAGCCAGCGACAACCACATCCTGTGAGCAAATTTTAAAAATCCTAAGTAACCCAACACGCCCACAAACACAGAATTTGTCAAAACACAATAAAGCAGTAAACTTGCTGCCTCTTTCTGTGTCCTTGGCATTTCCTCTGTGTGGATTCCTTCAAAGTACATTAACAGAACTTCTTCAACATCAGGATAAGCAGTTGGTTTCAACTTCTTCCTTGCTGGAGAGAATGCCTGAGTCCTGAGCCATTCCAAGATTTTGGGCTTGAATTTCAGATGGAAAATGGGATGCCCCACTCCTTCTTGATAACAAATTCATCTCTAAACTCCAAGGCCCAGGACTCAGCTCCCCTCTCTGTAACTGGATCCTTAACTTCCTGACCTATAGCCCACAGTCAATAAGACAAAGCAAGAAACACCTCCTCCATGATGATCCTCAACACCAGTGCCCCGGAAGGCGTGTACTCAGCCCCCTGCTATACCCCCTATACACTGGCAATTGCGTGGCCAATTTCCACCCCAGCTCCATTTACAGGTTTACCTATGACACCACCATTCTAGGTCAGATCTCAAACAATGATGAGACAGACTACAGGAAAGAGATTGAGTGCTCGGCAGTATGGTGTAAAGACGGGAATCTCTCCATTAATGTCAGCAAAACAAAGGAACTGTTCATTGACTTCAGGAAGTGGGGTGGGGAGCCACGGTCCTGTCTGTATCAATGGTGCTGAGGTGGAGATGTTTGAGAACATCACGTTTCTGGGAGTGATGTTTGCCAACAGTCTGACCTGGTCCAGCCACTTCACGCAATGTTCAAGAAAGCAAAGCAATGTATCTACTTCCTCAGGAGGCTAAGGAAATTCGGCATGTCTTTAAAGACTCTTACCAACTTTATAGATGCACCATAGAAAGCATTCTGCCTGCGTGCATCACAACATGGTTTGGCAACTGCTCTTCCCAAAACTGCAAGAAACTGCACAGAGTCACGAACACAGCCCAGGCCAACACACAAACCAGCCTTCGATCTGTTGACTCCATCTATACTTCCTGCTGCCTCAGGAAGGCAACAAACATAATCAAAGACCTCTTCCATCAGGCAGAAGATATAAAAGTTTGAATACAGCTTCATGAACAGCTTCTTCCCCGCTGTTACCAGACTTTTGAACGGACCTCTCAAATGTTAATCTTGATCTCTCTCTCTGCATCTTCTCTGTGGCTGTAACACTGTATTCTGCTTTTTGTTCTGCTACGCTGATGCACTTTGTATGGTACAACCTGCATACAGAGCACACAAACAACACTTTTCACTGTAACCCGATAAGGGACAACAATAAATCAAATCAAATATCTACTTGCCATTTCACTCCATGGTTTTCAGCTTGCTGTATCAATAAAACCTTCTCTCCAATGGACAACACTTCAAACTCGTTCACATGTTGGCCATGACCTGCAAGCTTTCTTTATCCAGGTACATGGACATCACCAGGTCAAATACTCCATTACAAGGCGCGCCATGGCTTTGTACTCCTATGTGGCCTAACTCCACTTTCACAACCATATTACTGTCTTAAACTAAATAAGATCAGGTACAAGCTGTGGAGCTGGATGAACACAGCAGGCCAAGCAGCATCAGAGGGGCAGGAAGGCTGACGTTTCTGGCCTAGACCCTTCTTCAGAAAGGTCTAGGCCCGAAACATCAGCTTTCCTGCCCCTCCGATGCTGCTTGGCCTGCTGTGTTCATCCAGCTCCACAGCTTGTAATCTCTGGGGAAAGAGGTAATCTGTGTATGCACACAGAAGACGTGGGCACAGTCCTCACTGAATACTTTACAATGGTCTCTACAGCAGAAAGGACAACACAAGTATAGGCATCAGAATGGAGGACTGTAAAATGTTAGAAGAAATTAACCTCGAGAGGGAGTGGAGAGCTTCTTGCATGGTGAGCAGCCTTAGAAAGGGATAAATTGACATTTCCAGATAAAGTATATCCCAGGTAGTTGTGGCAGGCAAAGGGCGGACTTACCAGACATTCTAGCTGTAATTTTCAATTCCTTCCTGGCCACAGGCGAGGTAACCAGAGGATTGGAGGACTGTTGATGCTGTCCCATCAGCAACAGGAGAGGCCAGGAAATTACAGAACAGTTAGTCTAAACTCATTAGTGGAGAAGTTATTAGAAAGAAAGGGACCCTCTTGTGGTGCAATGGTAGTGTTCCTTCCCCTGGACCGGGAGGCCTGAGTTCAAGTCCCACCTACTCCAGAGGTGTGTAGTAACATTTCTGAACAGGTTGATAAGGAAAAAATCAGTATATCTGCTCTTGGAGCCTCTGAACAGGCAGAAGGTTGCTGCATCTGATCTAGGAAGCCCAATGCCCACGCTCTAGTCCCACTGCCAAACCCTGTCTCTGGAAACTGAGACTGAAGCGGACTGTTCATGACACCCAGCATCATATTTCACCTCGAGATGAACCTACAACTGGATATGAACATCAAAACTGAGGCAGCCTAGTCCCACCTCTGTATCAGACAATTCGCTTGCTGCTGAAACTCATCCACGCCTTTATTCCCTCTAGAAATAAACATTACAACAGCCTCCTGGCTGACATCCCATCTTCACATCTGCATAGGGGTGAACCCATGTAAAACACTGCCAGCTGTATCCTAATTGGCACCAAATCCTGCCCACCCAGTGCCACTGGGCTTGTTATGTTAGCTTCTGGTTAAGCAACATCCCAAACTCGTTTCCAAACCTTTCCATAGCCTAGCCACTCGCAGGGTCTGTGAACTCTTCCAACCCAACAACCCTCCAAGATCTCTGTGCTCCTCAAATTCTGTTATGAAGGATTCATTATACAGATCATTTCACCATGGTTGCCCTTGGCCTCACTGCCTTGGTCCTAAAGCTCCAGAATTCCTCAATCCTTTCACCTCTCTGCCTTGTTTCCCTCCTTTCCTTAACATGTTATGTATTTGACCAGTCCTTTGGTCAGCGTTAATATCCCCTCTGGCTCAGGATTTCTCACTCAGGTTCCAGTGAAGAGCAATGAATTGGACCAAAGTAGCTTTGTTGCACTCACATAAGCACCGTAAAAAGTTTACAAAGTTATCGCTTACAGTGCCATCTTAGGTACAAGGTATCCAGATGCAGGATCTTAGGAATAAATTGGGAAAATAAAGAAATAAAAAAACGTTCAGCATTACAATCCTTCAGGCGGATCACACCGGGCCTTTCCCCCAGATCACACCAGGCCTCGTCCCCAGATCACACCAGGCCTTTCCCCCAGATCAAACCAGGCCTCGTCCCCAGATCACACGGGGCCCTTTCCCCCAGATCACACTGGGCCCTATCCCCAGATCACACAGGACCTGGACCTTTCCTCTAGATCACGCCGGGCATTTCCCCCAGATCATACCAGGCCTTTCCTCCAGATCACACTGGACACTCCCTCCAAATCACACCAGGCCTCATCCCCAGATCACACCAGGCCCTTTCCCCCAGATCACACCGGGCCCTTTCTCCCAGGTTAGACTGGGCCTTGTCCCCAGATTACACCGGTCCCTTTCTCCCAGATCACACCGGGCCTTGACCCCAGATCACACAGGGCCCTCTCCTCCAGATCACACCAGACCTTTCCCCCAGATCACACCGGGCCTCGTCCCCAGATCACACAGGACCCTCTCCTCCAGATCACACCAGGCCTTTCCCCCAGATCACACCAGGCCCTTTCCCCCAGATCACACCGGGCCCTTTCTCCCAGATCACACTGGGACTTGTCCCCAAATCACACCGGGCCGTCTCCTCCAGATCACACTAGGCCTTTCCCCCAGATCACGTCAGGCCTTTCCTCCAGATCACACTGGGCATTTCCTCCAAATCACACAGGGCCTTGCCCGCAGATCACACCAGGCCCTTTCCTCCAGATCACACCGGGCCTATCCCCGGATGATACCAAGCCTTTCCTCCAGATCACACTGGGCCCTTTCCTCCAGATCACACTGGATTTCTCCTCCAGATCACACCGGACCCTTTCCTCCAGACTGCACAGGCCTCAGCTCCAGAGCGCCCCAGGCCTCCCCTCTCGTTCATGCCAGGCCTCAGCTCCAGACAACCTTCGGCCTTGCCTCCAGTCTGTGCCGAACTCACCCTGGATCTGCCTGCCCTCGCTACTGCCACAGATGCCAGGGTACCTCACTCTCCATCACACTGGGCTCGCTCACCCCATGATGGCTTGACTCCACCACAATGAGTCTGCTCTCATCCACACTGACCTCCTCCACGTGGCACAAACTTGCTCTCCACCGAGTAAGTAGATTCAATTGAGAATAAAAAAGACTGTGAGAGAAGAGAAGTTAAAAGTGGACAGAGCAGATGAGCTCCAGGCAAGAGGCCGTACACTGCTCTGCTACACCATCACTATCTTCAGTATGGGATATTTTTCTATGTTAAAGGAGCTATACAAATGCAATACATTGTTAGTGTCATAAGTTGAGCCTTTGTGGGCTTTTCATAGACCTAATTACAATCATTATTCTGACTCAATGGCATGATGAAAAGACTAAGTTAGGTCTCTGTGCAGAGATGTAGCCTGCCTTGCTCCAGAGAAACTGCTAGAGCTAGTGATGTATCCGAGACTGGATAATGGGTTTGACTAGAGGCTAAAGTTGCAGTTAGACTCAAACTAGATGCAACATTCTCGGTGACCGAGAATGGGCCTGCACAAATATATGATCAGAGCATCGTTAAGGATATCTTTAGGTAAACACATGCTTTTTAATTATAGGACTCAAGATAGAATGATTTGGGTTTATGCAGTCACATTTTCATTCTTTAAACCATTAAAAATGATGATTATTTTCTTTCTATGCACGAAGGAGCTGGAGACGGAGCAGTCTGTCTGTTCCCGTTGATGTCAGAGGAGATACTGGCTTGACAGAGAACGAGGTGTTTGGGCATTTCATTCCTCATTTGATTTCAGTCTGTCGTTGCCACACATGCTCGATAACATCACCTCAACAGTGACACTTAATATTCCTGTCAGTCAGCACAATCCCAGACCACTGGAGACAGGTCCGTACATGGTCACAGCATTAGTGTCAGGATGGAAGACCCAGCACTTTTATATTGAGAATGCACACTGCAAAGGGCAGAGGGCAGTGAGAATTGTCGGGAAAGTAATTAAAACCAGTTAAACAGGCAACGCACTTCAACTTCACCCCAGCAGTTCAGAGATTTGCAGGTTTTAGGAAGGTGGGAGCATGTGGTAGGTCAGTACTGATTCCAAATGGTAGCCATTGTGAAACCTGGTGTGTATGAACCAGAGGAGTGAAAACCACTAGTTTTCTACATTCTCCTGGCAAAACTTGCTTCATGAACATTCATGAGCATTCTGCAGGAGCCTGTTACGAGAGAGGTATGTTTAATGACTCCCATATCTGTACAGAAAGGCACCTGTAACAAAGTTGGAGGAGACATCACTACGGTAAGCCCACAAGTACAGTAAAGGCTACAGTGACATTTCCTTCATATCTCCTTTCTCATAACAAAAATAAACAAAAAATTATATGTTCTATCGCTATCGGAGGAAAGTTTACGGGAGATATGCGTGGAAAGTTCTTTACGCAGAGGGTGGCGGGTGCCTGGAACACGTTGCCACCGGAGGTGGTAGACGCAGACACGTTAGTGTCTTTCAAGATGTATCTGGACAGGTACATGGATGGACAGGGAGCAAAGGGATACAGACCCTTAGAAAATAGATGACAGGTTTAGACAGAGGATCTGGATCGGCGCAGGCTTGGAGGGCCGAAGGGCCTGTTCCTGTACTGTAATTTTCTTTGTTCTTTGTTCTTTGCTTGCAGTTACAAGCTACACGATTTCTCCAATAAACATGGTCCCAAAGAAAATCCTCATGCATCCCCAAATTAATCCTGATCAGTTGCACTTTTGTCAGTTTCTGCACATTGATTTTGTGCATAGGTTTTAAATCCTTCAGGTATCCTAATGGTACACATTGTCATTGTCTGTTTTTCTGGTATCTACTTGGTCTTAAGACTGTTGTTTCTTCTCTGGACAGTGTTGTTCCAAGGTATGTTGCTGTGGGACATTAGTGAACCAGGTGGGTTTTTCCCAACAATCAACAATGGATTCATTGTCATCATTAGATTCTTAATTCTAGATATTTTTATTGAAATCAAATTCCACCATCTGCCGTGGCATGATTTGAACCCAGGTCCCCGGAATGTTATCTGGGTCTCTGGATTAACAGTCCAGTGATAATACCACTAGGCCATTGCCTCCCTTATAACTGGTAACTGTTGTTGCTGATCTGTTCCTGTCATGGCAGGTACTGTGCACCTCAGGGAATGATGACCATCCTCTATTCTGTGCAGGGGTGAGATCATCTCTTCCGACCTACAGCCTACCGTGAAGGGAATCCTTCTCCAGTTATATGTAGGTGCCCAAATTAAAACAAGGTATAATTGTCCATGTTCCCTGCATATCCATTGTCAAGGATTTTATAGCAAAGCATTTAGAAAGCAGTGGCAGGTTCAGACAAGGTCAGCATGGACTTATGAAGGGGAAATCATGCTGGACAAATCTGTTGGAATTCTATAAAGATGTAACTAGTAGAGTTGACAAAGGGGAGCCAGTCGATGTAGTATATTTGGACTTTCAGAAAGTGTTTTACGAAGTCCCACATAAGAGATTATTGTGCAAGATTTAAGGGCATGGGATTGGGGGAATTGTATTGAGATGGATAGGAAACCGGTTGGCAGAGAGGAAACAAAGAGTAGGAATTAATGGGTCCTTTTCAAATTGGCAGGCAGTGACAAGTGGGGTGTCACAGGGATTGATGCCGGGACCCCAGCTATTCACAATATATATTAATGATTTGGATGAGGGAACAAAATGTAACATCTCCAAGTTTGAGGAAGATACCAAGTTGGGTGGGAGTGTGAACTGTGACGAGGATGCAGAGATCCTTCAGCATGATCTCGACAGGTTGGGTGAGTGGGCCAGTCGATGGCAGATGCAGTATCATTTGGATAAATGTGAGGTTATTTACTTTGGAAGCAAAAACAAGATGACAGTTTACCACCTAAATGGCTGTAAATTGGGAGAGGGGAGTGTGCAGCGGGACCTGGGTATCCTTGTGCACCAGTCGCTGAAGATAAGCATGCAGGTGGTAAAGAAGGCAGCTAGTATGTTGGCCTTCATTGCGAAAGATTTCGAGTACAGGAGTAAGGATGTGTTGTTGCAGTTATACAGGGCCTTGGTGAGACCACACCTAGAATATTGTGTGCAGTTTTCGTCTCCTTTTCTGAGGAAGGATGCTCTTGCTCTCGAAGAAGTGCAGCAAAGGTTTACCAGGCTGATTCCAGGGATGACGGGACTGGCATATGAGGAGAGATTGATTAGGTTAGGATTGATTAGGTTAGAGTTCAGATGAATGAGTGGGAATTTCATAGAGACTTATAAAATTCTAACAGGACTGGACAGGGTAGATGCAGGGTAGATGTTCCCGGTGGTGGGTTTGTCTAGAACCAGGGGTCACAGTCTGAGGATTCGGTGTAGACCATTTAGGACAGGGATGAGGAGTCATTTTTTCACCTAAAGAGTGGTGAGCCTGTGGAATTCATTACCACAGGAGGTAGTTAATGCCAAAACATTGAATATATTCAAGAGATGGCTAGATATAGCACTTGGGGTGAATGGGATCAAAGGATATGGGGAGAAAGCAGGATTAGGCTAATGAGTTGGACAGTCAGCCATGATCGTGAAGAATGGTGGAGCAGGCTTGAAGGGCCGAATGGCCTCCTCCTGCTCTTATGTTTCAATGTGAGCTGACTCTTATTCAGAGAATTAAACACCTGCACTGGCGCTATGCTCAGCTCTAGCAATGATTTAGCAGTTTTATCAAAAAGAAATTTGATTTTCTGACATTTTACCTGGATTTTGTACTCACACCAATAGTGTGGGTACAGCATGACATTGGTCTTTAGGCTGGACCACCTCCCACAGTGTTTTCCCACTTGAGGGATGCCTGTACAAGTCTCTGATGGATTTGCACAATTTATTTATGACCCCTTTGGTGATTTTCACCACGGCCTCAGGCTTTCTACTTGACCGGTGATAGTGTGGGGACGGGAGTGTGGTGTTGAATTCCCCGGCTCATTATGAAGTGGTGGAACTTCACACTCATGGATCGAGGGAAGTTGTCACTCATCATAACGTCAGGAAGGTCTGGAGTGTAATGACTGAGGAGTGTTGTCGGGTTACCATCTCCCTGGTAACCATTGCTGTCAGCTGGTCTAACTCCATCAGAGCAGACAACAACAACATGACTGGTGGTTCCTGGGAGCGTGATGAGGTCCACTCTAAATGGTAGTTCAGGGTCAGTCTGGGCTGCCGTGTGTTCTAGCTGCTCCTCCACTTGATTAGTCTGGTGTTCACTGCACGCGCTGCACTGCTACACGTGGGATTTAGTCTCATTTCTCATGTCTGTCCAATGGAGCGCACTTCCTGCTTTCCTCAGACTAAATTCAATCCCTCAGTCGTTCACATGGAATGTCTTCAGCATCTCTTTTCTCATCTCCTTCGACAGCACGAGTTTCTGTCCTTTATACACAAAACCACTTTGGGCTATCACTTCATCTGTGTGTCCAATACTGTCTTCTAACAACTGTGTGTCCTTAATAAAGCTGAGAATGCTGGAGAAACTCAGCATCTGTGGAGAAAGAAACCCAGTTAATGTTATGGGTCCAGTATGACTCTTCCTCAGAACAACAATGTGTCCTAATGTTCTCAGGCCGTCCTCTCATCAATACTTTGAGCAGCTCTCGGAGCTTTCCATCTTGTGAAGTTGCTTGATTCAATGTCTCTGCTGGTTGGTGACCTCTGCAGCACGTCGAGCTATTCCCTCTCATTGAATCAGGAAGATTTCACACTGTGTCATCACATCCCCAACTCTCTTCATCAGGAGTGTTGCTCTTGGCAGCATCTTGGCAATGGTAGATCCATTTCCTTTGCCTGTCTGTCACATCCAGGCGATATGTAAATGAAGGGACATTCCAAGGAGCTGCTTTGGAGCAGCCAGGAGTAGTTTGAGGAAGATGATCTGAAGTGGCTTGTGGTTGGCCTCACTGTCACTTTGTCTCCCCCATATAGGTGTGGATTAAAATGCTTGTTAGCAAAGACATTCTTTCTCAGTCAGAGCGTAGCGTTGTTTAGTTTGTGTGAACATCCTGGATGTAAATACAACCTGTCAGCCTCACTGCATTTGTCTTGCTCCAAGTGCTGTCTCACAGACATCACACTGCACCATCACTTCTGCAATAACCTGACAGAAGCTTAGCTCTGGCACTGCCTTCTGAGCTCATTTGATTCGAGTGAAAGCTGTTTCCTGCTCTGTGCCCCAATTCCACTGCACATTCTTAACAGTGAGCTGGTGTAGATGTTCACTCTGATGACAAATTCAGTGAGAACTTTGAGACATAGTTCACAAATCCAGTTAACTGCTGCATTGATTTCACATCTTATAGTCACTGCCTCTTGCTACAGCTCTCAACTGGTCAGGATCTGAGCACAGTCTTTTGGCTGTTAGTACATAACCTAAGGACTCAACTTCAGACATCTTCAATTGTATCATTTTCTTGTTCAGCTTGAGATTTATCTGGTGAGCTTTCGTTGGCAGTCCCACTGGATTCTGATCATGTTTCTTGATAAATTCTTCCATAATGTCATGTAGTAATGGGAGATTGCTGAGGAAAAGAGTGTTTGAGGACAACAACATCCAATCCAACACCAAGCTCCTGGTTTACAGAGCTGTGGTGGTTCCCATGCTCCTGTGTGTCACTGAGACATGGACTGTCTACAACAGACACCTCAAGGCATTGGACCAATACCACCGACACAGCCTGAGCAAGGTCCTGCCAATCCACTGGGAAGGAAGACACACTAACACCAGTGTCCTTGATCAGGCCAACATCCCCAGCACTGAGGCACTGACCTCCCCCTTGATTGGCTATGACGGGCTGAGCATATCGTCCACAGGACCTACACGAGACTCCCTGAGCGGGTGCTCTAATCCCAGCTTCGATATGGAGGCGAGCCCCAATTGGACAGAGGAAGCGCTTCAGTGATACCCTCAAGGCCTCACTGGCAAAGTGCAGCATTCCCACCGACACCTGGGAATCATTGGCCCAAGGCTGTTCAAAGTGGAGGAGGAGCATCCGGGAAGACATTGAGCACTTTGAGACTTGCTGTCGGGGAAAAAATGGAAGTGAGCTGAAAACAGCAAAAGCAGTGCACTGCCGCATCCAAGCCCCACTCATCCCTTCCCGTGACCGCCACCTGCCCCAAGTGTAACAGAACCTCCGGTAGCCGCATCAGTCTATACGGCCACCTCCGGTCCCACCCTGAGATTGTGAGCTAGTCGTCCTTGCCTGCAAGAGACCACTGACAATGATGATGTTGATCACTTTGTAATCATCATGGAGAACAGAGGAAATGCTGTGGTGTTGCAGAACTCAATGCTGTAAACTGCCAATGGGAACAGGGTATTGTTCCCCTTGTGGTCCTGTAACACTTCACCAATGTGGGCACCCCACATTTTCCTATTCACTGGCTGCACCCAGATCCCCATTTATTAGAGCTCATTCCCAAATCTCTCTTTTAGTTGGTTGTCCTTCTTTCTGTTCTTGTCAGGTTTGGATTATTTTGTGATTTTCTTCCCATTTCCAGTTGTGTTTCATTGACAGATTGTGAGATTTCAGCTCTATATTGTAGAGTTTATTCCAATTCTGATACTCCGACAGAGTTTCCTGCAGATCAGACAGACAGCAATCACAATGTATTGGGTGGATTCAGACTCTATCTGGAAAAGAACTGCTCAAGGTAGGGTTTGGAGGAACAGTTTGCTCTAACAAACACAGGAGAAGAGGTTTGCTACTCTTGTTGGTCATTCCAGTAGTCACTAAACCTCTTTAATTCCTTGTCCCTCAGAAAGGCCATGCCCCTGGAGTCTCAAACAGTGACTCAATCATGCATCACTGTTTCTGACCTGCTTCCCTCTCCTAGTCTTAGGGAGATGTGTATTCAAAATCCAAAATGACTATCTACAGCAATAAACAGCCATTATCCACTGTGGTAGTGTCTATGTTCCGAGACAGTCAGCTCTCCATTTTTAGCATTCTGGTCTTAAAACTGGCTATTGAAGGAATAATAATCATCATTCGAGAACTGCAAATAGTTTAAAGACAAGAAATTTAATAAAATAAACATGAATTATACAGTAATAATTTGAGCCTTATAATTAAAGATGATATTTTTCATTCTAGGTGGCCTGATTCTGCCAGTCTCGATCAGTCTCAGAGTTAATCTCGAGCCAGCTCCTGTGGCAGTGCTCTGTCTCTTAAACTATTGCTGATCAGAGACCTCTGTATTCCTCATTTCTGTCTCCTCCACCTCATGGATACCATGGAGACAAGTTCCTGCCCTGCAACGCCCCCAGTGTTCAGATTCCTGATCGGTATCACAGTGTGGTACAGTGCAGCAGGAGGCAGTTCAGGCTCTTGTAGCTGTGCTAGCTCTTTGGCAGAGCTCTCCAATCAGTCCTCTCCTCTTCCCCTGTTAGCTTTCCATTTCAAAGTTGCTACTGAACCATCCACGACTGCCCTGCCAAGCAGTGCACCGCAAACAAAATCAAAGAAAGACTTACATTAACTCACAACAATCCTTCACAATCTTAAGCTTTATCTTTATTGAGGGACCCCTGATTAGGTAACTACCAAGGGACCATTTGCGAGGACCTGCGTTATCTTGTGTTAAATGTCGTCTCACGTGACTGGAGAGGCTGATTTGAGAGGGACAGTTTATGGTTCCAAAACTATTAGTGATGGCTACACTTCTGCCTCTTGGTTTAAAGGCTAGAGGGCTCAAATCTACATCCTGTGGCTTGGATGCAGGTTCTAGTCTAGTACTCAAGTGGTGTATTGATGGGGAGCTGCTAAATCGAGACTGTAACTGCTCTCTCAGTGCAATGTTAATGATCCCACTGTACTACATTGAGGAAGACCAGGAGAGACTTCCCCAGTGACCTGCACAACAGTGATCCCTCAGTCAACATTATCAATATCTCGAAATGGTCATATTGCTATTTGTGGGAGATTCCTGCGCACAAATTAGTTGCTGGCTTTCTACATTGCAACAGCAACTATGCTCCAAAAGTACTTCATTGATGCCTAAGTTATTAATGATTTCCTGAGGATGTAAAATGTGCTACATGAATGCATGTGCTTTTCCCCATGGTGTTCAAATAGGTCCCCCTCCCTCACACAATAGGCTGTTAAACACTGTTAAACCCACTTCCTCATTCTACATTGATCATTCGATTCCACTGTCTCTCCAGGATTTGCATCAACATCACCTCACCATTAACATCGTGCTGACTAGAATTAACCAGAAACTGACTTGACCCATTACAGAAACACAGTGGCTACAAGCAGGGGTCACAATCCAGTAATCCTGCAGCAAGTAACTCACTCCTGACTCCCCCCAAAGCCTGTCCACCATCTACAAGCCACAAGTCAGGAGTGTGATAGAACACTCCCCACTTGCTCTGGATGGGTGCAGCTCCAGCAACACTCAAGAAGCTTGGCACCATCCAGGAAAAAGCATCCCGCTTGATTGCCGTTACATCCACAAACATCTATTCCATCAACCACCGATGCTCAGTAGCAGCCGTGTGTTCTATCTACAAGATGCACTGCAGAAATTCACCAAAGATCCTCAGACAGCACCTTCCAAACGGCCACTTCCATCTAGAAGGACAAGGGCAGCACCCCCTGCAAGTTCCCCTCCAAGCTACTCACCATCCTGACTTGGAAATATAGTGCCGTTCCTTCACTGTCGCTAGGTCAAAATCCTGGAATTCCCTCCCTAATGGCATTGTGGGTCAACCCACAGCAGGAGGACTGCAGCTGTTCAAGATGGCAGCTCACCACCACCTTCTCAAGGGCAACAAGGGACGGGCAGTAAATGCTGACCAACCAGTGATGCCTGAATCCCTAGAATGAATCTAAAAAATAAGTTTGAACTCTCTGGCCCCATTAGTGAGTTTGGGATCCCCCAATTTCAGTGGAATTGAATGTGAAGCAACTGGCCAGAAGTGAAGCTTCAGCCAGTGACCCTGATGGTCTATGTATGGGGAACAGAAATCATGAAGAGTTTGCATTTATGTAGCACCTTTAACAAACTTAGGATATCCAAATGCACTTTATAGCCTTCACTGATGAATTAAGACCATGAGATATAAGAGCAGAATCAGGCCATTCAGCCCATCCAGTCTGCTCCATTACTAGTATCATTAATGCCCAATGTGTGTCCCTCCAGAACATGCTAGTGGATTTGCAAAATTGTGAATGACTGACTTGGAAGGGATTGTGTTCACAGGATCGTGGCATGGCCATTTACAGCTGCCCCCTTGAGCTTGTACCCCATCGTTCATCATGGCTGGTCACTAAGGGACACTCTTCAGGAGAAACTAGGCTGAGGACATGGAAAGGCGTGACAAGCAGGAAGGAGAGCACAAAGCTGATCACACAACTTTCTTCTTTCCATCACTGAAGTGAGGCTGGCTAAAGATGTGGGGGTAAGGTTCTGTCCATTGACCAAAGTCAAATGATGTTGGCCAAGTGGGACTGCACAAAGTGAAGTTGAAGTGAACCTCCAACATATAGGCCCCTCCTCGCTAAGCTCAGTGGTGGATGTAGTCATCTCCTGCTCCATTAGAAGCTGCACTCTGTACAGCAGGAGTTACAGGCTGGGCCCTCGGATTGACTCTGTCGTGAAGGAACTAGCATACGGCTCTAAACATGGATGCCGTCAGCATGTAATTTAGAGACACTCCCGGAGCAATCGAACCTTTGCTCTGGGAGACGGTGGACTGCTCGGCCATGATTCAAGCCGGTCTACGTTTCTCTTTGAAGACCCTCGGCCTTCTGTGGCGATGGAGGACAGGAGTCACAAGCCGTACCTGAAGGAATAGCCACTGTCTCCAGGCGGCCACCCCTCATTGAGTCATTCAGGCCTGACAATGGTCAGCGTTGCTGGGACTGGTGGAGGATCACCACAGAAGAGCAGCCATTGATCAAATGTAGTTACACTCCAGTTCCCCATTGTCTTAGTGTTGCTCCCCCACACGGGTACCCCCTTCCCATTGGTGGAGGGGTCCTGACTGTGGTTTAGGGTTACCCTTCCAACCTGCCACTCCCTCCTCAAGAGGAGGAGGACAATGTTGTCCCTTTTCATAGAATCCCTACAGTATGGAAGCAGGCCATTCGACCCATCAAGTCCACACCAACCCTCCAAAAAGCTTTCCATCCAGACCCACTCCCCCACCCTATACCCGTAACCCTGCATTTCCCATGGCTAATCTACCTAACCTGCACATCTTGGGCTGTGGGGGGAAACTGGAGTATCTGGAGGAAACCTACACAGACACAGGGAGAACATGCAAACTCCACACAGACAATCGCTTGAGGGTAGAATCGAACCCAGGTCCCCAGTGCTGTAACGAAGCAGCGCTAACCACTGAGACCCCATGCCACCCCTGTGTATTCTCCTCATGTCCAGTGCCTCATTCCCTCTTGCAAGCTTCTATTAACAGCAAACTGTAGTGTACATCACTGATGCTGCTTCTCTTTTGTGGAAGGAGTCCTTTGTGGAGGATGTTACGATGATGGTGATCTACACAGTCACAAAGAAGGACTCTCCTCACACTGTGAACTAGCTGACACAAACCATTTTGTGAAATGGAGCTTCCTCAGGTGTTGCTCCTTACTCCTAGCTCTGCAGGAGCAGGGGGTGGGTGTGGGGGGAGTCCAGGTGTGTGTCAGACATCGGATGGGGAGCCCTCCTTTCCATCTCTCCTTTCGGAGCTTCTACCCTTTCGGGAAACGAGGCTGGCAAGTGGAGCTGAGAATGATCAGATCAGCCTTAGTTTCATTGAACAGCAGGGCAGCATCGATGGGCTGACTGACCTGCTCCTGCACTTTACAATATCTACTGCCTCCTCCCCACGTCCTCATGTTGCAGACCAAGTGGCACTGGAACAGTGTCACCTGTACTCCCAAAACACAAAACATCTCAATTCATCCTGCAAGATACCCCAGTCACTGAATCTGCAGTACAGTGATTGTTAATAGAGTCCTGCAGGGAGTACTGCCTTTACCTTACTAAATACATTAATGAAACTAGGTAAAACAATTATTAATAAAAGTAAAATAGTCACTTCAATGCAAACAATCAAATGGATAAAGAGATAATGCTTGTTAGACATGATCGTAAAGGGAGGTGATATGCCATAGTTGAAGTGCTTGGGTGTTTATGGACAGCACTTCAGTCTTGAACAACTGCATCTGTGATAAGACTCTGCAGCTTAAGGCTTCTGAGTTGGAGAACATTGCAGGGCACCAGGGAGGGGGAGAATTACCTGGGCACATTATTCCAGGAGGAGATTGCAGCTGTTAGCTTGGCTAAGGTTTTAGAGTTTACCCATGATTGGCAGCAGGAGGATGTATCGGTACATGTGAGCATTCAGCACGTAGATGTGGAGGACCCTTGGCATTGACCATCACTTGCTTTCGTCGATCAGAGCATTGCGTGCAGGAGTTGGGGCATTGCGACTGTAGAAGACATCAGTTAGACCACATTTGGAGTACTGCGTACAATTCTCATTGTCCTGGAAACGATGCAAAATTCATTTAAGAATGTTACTGAGTCTGGAAGGTTTGAGTTATAAGGAGAGGCTGGAAGGCTGAGGCTTTTTTCCCTGGAACTTAGGAGGCTGATGGGGGTAACCTTATAGAGGTTTATAAAATCATGAGGGACATGAGTGAACAGCCAAGGCCTTTCCCCTGGGGTGGGGGAGTCCGAAACTAGAGGGGCATAGCTTTATGGTGAGACGGGAAAGATTTAAAAGGGACGTAAGGGGCAACTTTTTCACACAGAGGGTGGTGTGGGTATGGAAAGAACTGCCAGAGGAAGTGGTGGAGGCTGGTACAATTACAACATTTGAAAGGCATTTGGACAGATACATGGATGGGAAAAGTTTAGAGGCATACGGGCCAAATGTAGGCAAATTGTACGAATTCAGTTTAGGAAACCCGGTCAATAGAGACAAGTTGGGTCAAAGAGTCTGTTCCCATTCTGCAGGACACTATGACTCTATCACAAGCACAAGGTACTTGCTGAGAACCAGGTCCTTAGCATGTGTGAGCAAACTGACTCACTCCAGGTGTATGACACCAATCAAATGGGGGCAGAGAAAAGCAATGTGTTGGTGATAGGAGCCAGAAGAGTCAGGGAAATACATTCCATCCTCTATAGCCACAACGAGGAGTCCCACTGGTACGACAACGATGTTACCCGAAGGTTGCGGGAACAGCAACTCATATTCAGCTTGGGAACCCTGCAGCCCAATGGTATCAATGTGGATTTCACATGCTTCAAAATCTCCCCTCCCCCTACCACATCCCAAAACCAGCCCAGCTCGTCCACGCCTCCCTAACCTATCCTTCCTCCCACCTATTCCCACCTCCCACCTCAAGCCCCACACCCATCTCCTACTTACTAACCTCATCCTGCCTCATTGACCTGTCCATCCTCCCTGGACTGACCTATCTCCTCCCTACCTCCCCACCTACACTCACCTTTACTGGCTCCATCCCCGCCTGTTTGACCTGTCTGTCTCCTCTCAACCTATCCTCTCCTCTATCCATCTTCTATTCGCCTCCTCCTCTCTCCCTATTTATTTCAGAACTCCCTTCCCCTCCCCCATTTCTGAAGAAGGGTCTAGGCCTGAAACGTCAGCCTTCCTGCTCCTCTGATGCTGCTTGGCCTGCTGTGTTCATCCAGATCTACACCTTGTTATCTCAAAGGCTGGGTTGCCCTCTCAGGGCCAGGGCTAAAGATATTGCTCCCATTGCTGCAGGGCAGGGAGGATCCCGTTACTGTGGTTGTATTTAAGAGCTAACAACACAGGAATGACATTCTGCTGAGAGATCCTGAGGAATTAAGGTTCACATTGAAAACCAGAACTTCAAAGGGAATCACCCCTGCATCGCTAGCTGAGCTACACACCAATCGGCACCAGAGCAAATGCATGGCTGAAGGATGTTATTTTCACTGGCATTGGCACCAGTACAGAACAGGAACAGAAGGAGCTGTACCAATGGGACAGCCTACACTTCAACTGGATTAGGATCATTGACCTTTGGAATCAAATAACTTGGGGAGTGCCCTTGTTTAACATCTCCTCCAAAAGCTAGTCCCTTGCTCTCTTGGTTCTATACTGCAGGGTCTGCCTTGACTTCTGTGCTCCCATTCTAAAGCGAAACATGAACAACCAGCCTCTGACCTTGGTTATCAACAAACTCACAGTAGTCACAATTTCGCTAAGCTATTGACAGTTTTAAATGGAGACCAATGATTCTGTTTTGTTATATTTGGGGAAATCTGTACCCCAATTTATTACAGTGTGGAGCTGGAGAAACACGGCAGGCCAGGCAGCATCAGAGGAGCAGGAAAGTTGACGTTTCGGGTCGGGACCCTTCTTCAGAGAATGCTGCCTGGCCTGCTGTGTTCCTCCAGCTCCACACTTTGTTATCTCTGACTCCAGCATCGGAAGTTCTTACTATCTCTGAGTGAGTTATGACCCCAATTTATTTGCTCTTTTCCAGCAGCTAATGACACGTTTGTAATGATCAGTAATAATTTGGGTCAAATATCACTCACCTTCAGCAACTAATCAGTTTCATTTTCTGTTGTACTGATTTCATTTGGATAATTATGATATGCACTTTGGCTGGGAAAGTCTGGGGAAGCCCAGATTTGATTGGCTCAGGGCCTAATGCTGGCTTTGGGCAGTGTTAAGACGACCTGCTCATGAAGGGTGGTGCAGTGCTGGCCATTCTGCTAATAGTAGTCCATTTAGCGCCTGAGCAAAAGCTACACTGTGTCCAGTTTCCGAACAATACTCTTGCTCGCAACTAATTTCTTAACAGACAGCAGAGCCAAATACTGTTTGAGTAGTTCTGAGGAAGGATCACCAGACCCGAAATGTTAACTCTGATTTCTCTTCACAGATGCTGCCAGATCTGCTGACTTTTTCCAGCAACTTCTGTTTTTGTTTCTGATTTACATCATCCGCGGTTCTTTCAGTTTTTACTGTTTGAGTAGGTGGCTGAGAGAATGATATGCATAATTTCTGTTCAGTTGTAGCCTGCGACAAGCGTTTTTGCCATCCTCCATCTTGTTTTAGCTCATCACCTTGGCTCAACCTTGTGATGCCCCTATTCTATAAACTCAAGTGAATGAGGTTAAGCCCTTTAAATGCTTCATGTTATGTTATTTCACAAAGCATAATGAGGCATGCTTCTGGGTTCCTGCCTGGGCTTACTAAGCTCTGGTTCCAGGTCCTGGAGGCCACTCAGCAAAGATAATGGAATCGTTTTCATTCACATGGCCTGGAGTATTGAGGTTAACAAAGCCTTCAGCTAATGCAGTGTGGAAGGTTGTGATATGACCAGAACAAGAGTTCAGTGTGCAGCAATGGTCTGACAGGAACAGTCAAAATTTAACACTGTTCCTCATGTTCCGCAAGTGGCCACATCTCCCCCACACTGTCCTCAAGCCACTGAGAACTCTCCCAGAATTGCTGTGAAAGGTGAGAACCTGGGACTTCACCCATCCAGGTCGTTGCCAGGATGCAATTGTCACTGATGCAGTCAATTAGAAGATGCACCTTCTAGAGACTGTCAGCAGTTTTTGTAGGAATGTAGATTGCATCCCTGCAGGGCTACAGGATATCAGAGGAGTTTTATTGAAGACATGTCTTAATGCCAGCCCTTCATCAGCCCATGGTGTTTTTCCTGCTGACATTAGGAGGTTCATTGTGTGTGAGCACAGGGAAACCACTTGAGTTTATTGTCTTCAAGACTGCAGAGATAATCCGCATTGTCTCCCTGAAGACAGATACATATCACACTTGTGTGAGCCAGGCTGAGAAACAGAATTGTGCAGACAAGTCGACCAGGGCAAGTGAGCCAGAACATCATGTGTGTCTCTGCTGCCCCAAGTAGCATCCACAAACTTGCTCCAAGATTCACTCTGGCTTTGACCTTGGCTCCTGTGTTCAGGGAATGTTGGAAGGAGGTCAATGGACAATCAAGAGTGATGCCAAGGTATTTTGATATTGGGTGGTTGATTGGACACAGGACTGGATGTGAAATTTCTCACTGGCCAGCTCGCTCATGTGGGGTGCTTAAATGGCAGATTTCGGCAGGGTTTGGTCAGAGTCTCAATTTCACGAAGGCAGTTCCTAGAGATGTGAACGTTTTCTCAATACCTTTCGTTTGGAAAACCAGGGCTGAGTGTATGTGAAGAGTTGTGATACGTGTGTGCGTGCGTGTGTGTGTGTGTGTGTGTGTGTGTGGGTGTCAGTCTGTGAGTTTGTGTGTGTGTGTGTGTATGTGTATGTGTGTGTATATATCTGAGTGTATGTGTGCGTGAGTGTGCATGTATATGTGTGTGTGAGTGTGTGTGTATGTATGTGTGTATGTGCATATGAGTATGTGTCTACGTGAGTGTGTGTGAAAGTGTGTGTGCGTGTCAAACGCTGACCTGTGCGGAGGGCTGCTCTTGGTTATTTTTGGTTTGATTTGATCTCCAAGATGGTTTTAGTGGTGTGGATCTCACACAGTGGGTGATTTTGATGATGTTCTGCAGCATCCTTGTGCACCGCACTGTCTCTCATTGGCACATGTTAAATTAACAAAGCCAGGTTTTTACAGCAGGTTCACACACTGAGGCTGTTTCTAAAAAGACCTGAATCAGGTACACAACCTCAGTGCTCCGATCAACCTAGAGTCATCACAACCCGAATGCTTTGCTCACTTCAGCTCTGCCTCTCTCTAATCACTGGGAAAACCCAAACCCACACCGCCTACATCATTTCCACAATTGGTTTCTCTAATCGTCTTCATGCTGACATGCCTTTCTCCAGCCTCTCCGTACTGATCATTTAGAACATGGTAAGACATCCAGTTAAGCTCAAAGTCTCTGTGTCATATTTCAAAGTCCCATTAGCTTACAGTTCCCAACAGGAAAATGGGTCACGTTAAGAGAAATCTGGAGGCAACAGGAACACGGACAACAACAAAGCAGGTTCCTTATGTGCTGAAGTATCTACATTTCTTTGAAGCATTATATATCATTTTTATCACTAACATTTAAAGCTCATTCCTCGCTCCCCTTGAGAGACCGGCGTTGAACAACTTTCTTGAACCAGTGTTGTTAGGACGTTCCAGTTTTGACCTAGCGACACTGTAAGAATGCTGATATCCTTCCAAGTTGGGATGGTGTGTAACTTGGAGTTTGTAGCATTCACAAACATTGCTGCTCCTGTCCTCAATTCTGGAGATTGGGGTGGAGTTGGGAGGTGGGGGGGTGCAGGGGTAAAGGAAACTGAAATGTAACTACCTTAAAGGATGGGTGCGGGACCCTGTGCTGGTGTGGGAAGGGGATGAGGTGCAGCCTCATGGTACTGGTAACATTCAAACAAACTGTCTTGTCATGGAGGGCCTGATCTTGTTTGGTGACAGTACGGAAAGGTAGAAAGTAGAATTTCAGCCACAGCAGAGCTGGTTTTTTGAGTTGAATGGCCTCCTGACTATGATTGTTTATTATTCTTCAATGTAGGCATTTCAGTGTTGTTATTAGAATATTAATCCTGCACTACAAAAACATTAAAATATAATCACATGTTTATAAATTGTAGGCATTTGTTGGTACACTTCCACCTTTCTTCTGTCACTGAGTTCTTGACAGGCATTTTTGTATTTGGTGTAGTGCTTTTTGACTGTTGGGGTAATATATGCCTCTCTCATTGACTCTACAGAGTCACATTATCGAAGAATGTCCAGGAACACACAGATCCCACTGGGAAGAACTCTATGAGGTTACTGCCGTGCTTCATAACACTGGTGATTTCTGAAAAGCTGTTTCTTTCAGGAGTGAGATTCTGCAGCTTTTACTGGGAGCTGTGAGAGACTTAGCTCATAGTGCCATCTAGCTGTTTCTCAGAATGCCCTCTGTGAGCACGATACCATCCCACAGTACATTGACAAACTCCTACTTTCAATTAAAGACTGAATTTCGCAGTCAGGTCCCCAAAGAAAGAATGGCTGTCTCTTTTTTTTTTAAAAAAAGTCAGTTTTGAAGAGTTATAATTAACTTTTACTTTGTGCAGTTCTTTGCAACATTGTGGCCTCAAGATGCTGATCAGGGAAATTGAAGTCATATTTATGTCTGACAGTGGAACAATTGAATTGAAATGTGGAAGTGAAATAAATAAAATATTGTGTTTTTATAGCACCTTTCATGATCTCAAGACATTCCATGGCATTTTACAGCCACTGAAGCAATTTTGAAAGTGTAAACATCATTGTCGGAAATGTGGCAGAATCTGCACACGGGTAAACTCAGACAAACAGTAACGTGGAATGACCAGACCATCTGACTGAGGTAAAAGGTACTGCAGATGTTGGAAGGCCAGAAACATCAAGTTTTCCTGCTCCTATGATGCTGCTTGACCTGCTGTGTTCATCCAGCCCCATGCTTGTCATCTGACTGAGGGGTTGGTAGAAGAATTGATCTTGGTCAAAGTCCTATTATATCTCCTTTGAATGGTGAACTTTTATATTGACTTGAGGATAATGTGGGCTTTGGTTTAACATTGCATCTGACCGTGCTGCATTCCTTCCGTACTGCACCAAGATACCAGCCTAGTTTACCTGCTGCAGTCTCCAGAGTGGGAGCAACGGTGTTGGCTGTGGCACAGCAGGTAGCACTCTCATCTCTGAACTGCAAGATCCACAGTTCAAACCTCACACCAGGGGCCAGATGCATAAGAACCTGAAGCTGATAGTCCAGTGCAGTACTGAGAGAGCACTGCATTGTCAGAGGTGCCATCCTTCAGAGAGATGTTAAACCATTCCCCTCACCAGCATCTGATCCTGTGAATATAAGAGATTTTAAAGAGGAGCTCTCCCAGGTGTCCTGGCTAATATTATTCCTGAATGGCTATTACAAAGATTGTCTTATCATAAATTGTGGTTGGGCTGATGATGGGATTAAGAAGCCTTGACCACAACACAAATTTTGTGTCTCAGTGAGAAGAGTGCAGTCATCCAGCAATGTTAATTATTAATCTTCATTCAGTGCCGCTTTCCCAGTTGAATGGCATTACGACTGATTTAGAATGTCATCGTCACAATAAAGTGAAGTTGTTATTGATTCGAGCTGCATGACTTTTGGAGTATTGTGTGCAATTCTGGTCTCCCTCCTACAAGAAACGGTTTGGAAAAGATTTACGAGGATGTTGTCGGGGTTGAAGGTTTGAGCTACAGGGAAAGGCTGAGTAGGTTGGGGCTATTTTCCCTGGAGCGTTGGAGGCTGAGGGGGGTGACCTTATAGAGGTTTATAAAATCATGAGGGGCACGGAAAGAGTAAATAGGCAAGGTCTTTTCCCCAGGGTGGGGGAGTACAAAACTAGACAACATAGGTTTAAGGTGAGAGGGGAAAGATATAAAAGGGACTCAAGGGGCAACTCTTCCACACAGAGGGTGGTGCATGTATGGAATGAGCTGCCAGAGGAAGTGGTGGAGCCTGGTACAAGTACAATATTTAAAAGGCAACTGGATGGGTACATGAATAGGAAGGATTTAGAGGGACACGGGCCAACTGTTGGCAAATGGGACTAGATTTATATAGGAAATCTGGTCGACATGGATGAGTTGGACCAAAAGGTCTGTTTCCAGTCTGTATATTTCTATGACTCTATGGCTTACCTTAGATGATAATCAAATTCATAGCAAAGCGTTTGTGGGTGATTGCACACTGCTAAACCACACAGCGGTGTTACTGCTGTGATACTTCATTTCCAATGAGTTAATCAACTGCAGTTCAGGCTAATGGTTAGAAAAGTACACCACCAAATTCAGCAAGATCTCAGATAGCTCTCGAACTATCTAATGATCCCTGTTGTGAAGTGTCTACACACACACAGTGGGTGAAGAGACAATCAGCTCAGCTGTGACAGCCAAAGAGTTAAATACCCATTTGTCACTTCCTGTGATGACTGATCAATTAGATATTGGTCTTTTGGGTGAGGTTCAGGAGACAGTCACACGTTCGTGGGATCAGCAGTGAGAAATTTCTGGAATGAAGTTGGAGTGGACAGTGAATAAGAGAAACGAACTGGGCAAGTGTGTGTCCCCGTGAGACTTCCACCTGCGTGAGTCTCTGAATTGTTCATCGCAAGTTTAGCACTGGTCCTAATCCAGTTACTGTTTGTTGGTGACCACTGGAACTCACTCACCATCAGCTGGGAAAAACCTACACTTTGTGACCTCAGTAAAGATTTGAATTCGTGGCAATTCGCACAAGATTGTATGTGAGCAGTGCAGGAAGCTTAGCATTGTCTCTCTCCATCCAAAGCTGGTCGAGGTGAAACTCATCACTTCAGCCCTGGTTGATTGCATTGACAATATTCAACACGCCCACTTTGAGGAAGCAGCCCCAAAATGCATTCGTTCCCCAACATGTTGGATCACAAACATGGAAAACAAGTTATTGAAGAACAGCAAACATCACCATTCCAAGAATTGAGAAATATTCTCAAGTTTCAACACACATTAGACTGGCCCTGATCATTCCGTGCTATTTCATAGAACCCTTTGCAATATTAAACCCACTGCTTCCCATACCTACTGTGTTTCCACTTCCTTGCACTGATTTCCATACTGACTTCCATTCCACCAGATTCTGGGACAACACAGTGTCTCAGTGGCTAGCACTGGGGCCTCAGCGCCAGGGATCCAGGCTTGATTCCAACCTCAGGTGACTGTGGGGAGTTTGCATGTTTTCTGTGTCTGCGTGGGTTTCCTCCCACAGTCCACAGATGTGCAGGTGAGGTGGATTGGCTATGATAAACTGCACCTAGTCTCCAGGGATGTTCAGGTTACGTGGATTAACCATGGGAAATGCAGGTTACAGGGACAGGGTAGGGGCGTGCGCCTGGGTGGGATGCTTTTTGGAGGGTATGGATGCGATGGGCTGAATGGCCTGTTTCCACACTGTAGGGATTCTAACCACTTTTTGGACAGCAGCTGATGTCTTCCATGTTGTTTACCACTTACAGATCCACAGAGGGGCTCTTGTGGCACTATGTTCCTACATCTGGGCCAGCTCCAGAGGTGTATAATAACATTTCTGAACGGATTAGAAAATATCCACTCAACCATCTGTTGTTTGCTTATTGCCCATTACCACACCCTTTTATCTTGCACTGTCATACTTATAAATCCACATCTTCCACCCTTTCATTGACCTTTCATCAATCTTTCTTCTCCCTCTCCAACCCATCTCCAGTCCTTGCCTTTGTGGCTGCTTAAAAAAAAACTTACATTTCAAATTGGTTTTATTGAGTTATGGGATGAGGACCAATGGCTGGGTCAGCATATATCCCCCTCCCTAAAGGTCCTTGGATGGTGGTGGTGATGATGAGCTGCCTTCTTGAAGCTCTGCTGATCCAAAGTGCTGCTAGGAAGGGAGTTGTAGGATTTCCCCCAGTGAAACTGGGTGAGGGATATTATGTGACTTGCTGGGAATTTTCAGGTGGCAATGTTTCCAAATATCTTCTGCTCGTAATCCTCTAGACAGCAGAGGTCACGGATTTGGGAGAGATGGGTCGAGGAAGCTTTGGTGAGGTACTGCAGTGAATCCTGTAGGCAGTACACATTGCCGCTCCTGCATCAGCGGTGGAGGGGATGGATGTTGATGGTAATAGGGTACCAATCAAGCGGGCTGCCTTGTCCTGGATGGTACCAATTTTCTTGAGTATTGTTAGAGCTACACACATCCAGGCAAGTGGGAAGTATTCCATCACACTCCTGGTTTATGCGTTGTGGATGGAGGATGTTCTTTTGGGAAGTCAGTAGCTGCTTATAAAATTCTCATCTTCTAACCCTCTCTTGCAATCACAGTATTTATATTGCCAATCCAGTTTAGTTTCTCATCAATGGTAAGCCCCAGGCTATTGATAGGAGGGAACTCTGTGATGGTGATGCTATTTAAAGTCAAGGCGTGTTAGATTCTTTGGAAAATGGGTACTGCCTGATGCAAACGTTACTTGCAGCGATCAAAGAATAGTCCCACTCCAAACCTTATGGTGGTGTGACGATCATTGATAAAGCAGGTAACGATTAGGGCACTACCCTGAGGAAATCGTGTGGACATGTCCTGGAGCTGAGATGACTGATCTTGAACAGCCACAACCATATTCCTTGGTACAAAGCACATGAGTAGTCAGCAGAGAGTCGACGCCACCCCCTCCACCCCAATTATTCCTGCTGACTTCAAATTTACATGGATTCATTAATTTCACACTTGGTCAAAGGCAGTACACTCACCTCACCCCCAAACTTCCCACAATTCTAACAAAAGGTTTGAAACTAACTATCTCTCTCTCGCCCTAGACACTGCTAGTGTTCCCAGCATTTCTTGGTTTTATTTTATTTTCCAGCATCCACAGGAGTTAGCTCTCATTTTAAACATGCGATATTACAAGTCACAGCTGCAGAAATCATTTGCAAGCCATGTGTATTGGAAAGGAGGGCTGCAAGGCATCAAAGATATCAGTAATCTGTAGACACCATACCAAAGAGCAGTTGTTGTCATAACAATGGCCCTGTTCTTGACAATGACTCAACGGTCTTTGTGAAGTGTCTTTTTAATTATTCCTTAGTTATTAAAATATTTTTACATTATTTCCATATCGCATTGTTAAAGGGATTATTCAGGCATTTACTCTCATTGAGAGAAGGGGATTCTGAACCCGGAGTGTGCAGCATTTCAAAGGGTGCCCACTACTGCTGCTCTATTGGTCTTCCCAAAACCTTCACTTAGCTGCAGGATGGCTCAGCTCTTACCCAATTCTCATCAGCAGGATCACCCACAACATCACACTGGTCACAGTAAATGTTAGAAGTAAATGGCTGACAATATATTCAAGACTTTTTTTTAAAACTGTTCAGATCCAACAATGTTAAATCAAAAATCTCAGTTATAAGTTATTTATTAGGCAACACCCAACACTACTCCCCCTCCTCTCAACATGCTTCTGGATGGTACTAGCCAACTGCTCTGTCTGAACCACAGACTTGATATGTGAGAGAACAGAACATTTGGAAAGGAATGGTCCCTAATTAATGGAGACATGGTGCAGGCCATGGCTATCAGAAAGTGCACGAGCACCGGAGTCAGAGCAATGACCCCAG
This sequence comes from Ginglymostoma cirratum, assembly GCA_024137785.1. NCBI lineage: Eukaryota > Metazoa > Chordata > Chondrichthyes > Orectolobiformes > Ginglymostomatidae > Ginglymostoma > Ginglymostoma cirratum. The sequence continues at coordinate 3,567,833 of JAHRHZ010000132.1, forward strand.
GTATTGGATAGATGCTGGCCTGGGGATAACTCGCCACAGCCAATACTTCAGTTTTAAATATACAGCAACTAATTTGTACACACAAAAGTGGCAAAAACAGCAATGCAATAATGATCAGTTTTTAATTTGCTGGTTGAGGGATAATTATGATCCAGACATCAGACTAATAACAAACGCTAACACTCCTACTCTAACATCATGCCATGAGATCTTCTAAATTTGGTTTTTAACATTGCACTGTGACAAGGCAGTACTCCCAGGAAACATCAGCCTATGTCATATGCTATGTCCATTGGGCTGAACCTGGAAAAGAAAGGTTCTGCCTCAGAGACCTGTGGGAATCTGCTATTCTGAGTCAATACCAATACTGTAAAATATCTCATTTGCATTCACCTCTCTTCCTTAAATACTTTGACTGAGACTGACTCAATAAGTGGATGGTGTCTGATGTATGATTTCAGAAGCTGCAGTGACATCAACATTATTTTCTTAAACCCTATCATCTGACAACAGATGCGATGTCAGGGGACTGCATTCATCTCTTTTCAAATGGAAAACATTCCCAGCCCAGGATTAGATTCATCTTGGGTGTCTTCCATTCTGGGAGTTAGGCTAATCAGATAAGCCTGGAAGCCCTTTCTCTCAGACATCACTACGAGAAAGCAGTTTGTATGGTGTCTGGCATCTGAAGTGAAGGGCAACAAATTCATCATTAAAAATTGACTTGCATTTGGCACAAAATAAAACAAAATCGGCTAACTCAAAGGAAAGGCCATCTCATTCTGCTTTTCAGCAAATGCTGTATATTAAAGATAGGAAACATGGAAGCCATTTTGATGGGACTATTTTGATAGATCATTCCTGAGTCACTGAGAGGAGCCCAAGTGAAAGGCAATGGATATGAAAAATTCTGTGAATTCTTAAACTACTCAGTATTATTAAATAGAAGAGAAAAATGTATAAGTTTTACATGCTTCTGTACATAATGTTATTGTTGATCACACCATACACTTTCAGTATTATTTGTCCTCCATGTAGTAATCCATGTTCATTATCACATTACTATGAAGTTATCACAAGTCTACTATATCAATATGCTCAAGACGTGGGCAGTGTTATGGGTTGGTGCACCTTATCGATAATTCGTACATAAAACACACAAACACAGATGATTTCGTGACTTTTTTTTATTGACGATGCAAAGAATAAGGTGAATGAACTCAACATCAGTTGATAGACAGGCAGAGAAAGGAAGTTTTTGAAATCTAATGTACAACATCCATTGGTGTTCATGGCCTCTGAACCTTTTTCTGGTAACAACACATTGAAGATTAGATCTCCTCTGGAGCCAGCCAAATTCTCCTCAAACTATGAAGTTAACAGCACACCCAAACCAGAGTCCAATACACTGAACATGATGCACTGGCATTTCTCAGAGAGCACAACCAAGTCAAACTCCTGAATGATTCTTAGTGCCATTGGTGAGTTTCATTTTCCTCACACAAAGAGATGTCAAGAATTGAAGCTGCTCCAATTAAACATGTTTACAATCTGAATAGCTTTCTAAATAAGGTTGTGTCCTCCAAAGAACAGGCATTCCTCACAAGAGGTCTTGCTGTATGAAACCGGTGCACAAGGTAATGTTTTGAAAATATTCATGAGACATGAATACATTGTTCACATTCTGACACTACAATTCACAAAATTATGTCACAGTTCTTCGAGACAAGATTGAACACTATACACCACATGGCTTCATCAGGGAAAGCCAGAACCAAAGCTGCAGAAATCTTAAGAGTGCAATGTCTATCTTTGGAGATCACAGCCTGAAAGACTCAGCCCTCACTTCTCCAAATCTCTCTCTTTCTCTCTTCCATGTTGGAATTCAGAGATAACAACCCCAAACTGAGCTAAACAAAATCAAATTCAGCTTATATGAAATGTCAGGTACAGTTCCTGACTTCACCCTATCAACAATACCCCCAGCTTCTCCCTGATTTTTAAAAGCCCCCTTCATCAGAAGGCAGCAATGGAGTGTTGGGTTCTCTCTCAGACCATACTCAAGATGCTAATGCTTGCACACAAGGCTTCGCATACCATGCTGATTGGCTACTGGATCTTGGAGGGCTACTGTCACAGAGTTTACTCAGAAGCACAACAGATGGCTAAGCATACAACTGCACCAGGAGTCTTGGAAGAGAAAACAGGAGCTGTAATGCTGGCTAATCGTTCCCCTGCCTGTGCAGTCCTCAGTTTGCAGCTTTGGCACATTTTAAGTTAGCACAGTTTGGGATTTATGTATCCTTGGAATTCACAACCCTCTAAAGGATGCTTTAAATAAAAATTATTTCAGAATTAAAATTATAGGATTCAAAAATGAATTCTGATGTTTGTCAATGCATTTCCTTTAAAAAAAAAATCAGAAACATCAGGGTGATCATGTAAAAGCTGGTTTGAAATATTCCAATGCTTCAAGCAGACTGCTCAAAATGGACAACTCCCTGTGTTGTACCTACTTTTAGACATGTTCATTTTAAGAAGCCTTCTGTAAGGAGAGTGCTGCACTTGCTCACGTAAATCCCCAACTCCTATAGAGCAAGGTCCTCTGCTGTTCGGTTCACTCAGTAAAGAACAGCTACAGCACGAGCACAATTTTCAATCAGTGAATAACAACGTGAGATGGTCACTTTAAACACACAAAAACAGAAGTGAGAAAAGGCAATCTTCCTCAATGCAAACTAGCTCTGAAGCAGATCCTGCTAACTTGGAAACTGTTTTTCTGCTCAAAGCGAGATGAAGGCCCAAGAGGGAAGATTTAAGATTTCACACACTGGCGAATTAAGTATATTCCTCTGTCTTTCAGAAAGTTATGTTTATAAATAATTAGAACTTTCCAAGGACAGTGTGTTGTTTTAAATCATTCAGCAATACTAATAAACCCCACTTGCCAATGGTTAAGCTCAAATCATCAGAGGAATGTATTTTAAAGAAACTAACCCGATTTTCTTTGATTCTTCACACCAGAAGATTTGCATAAAAGATAATTACACCTCTCCTTTTTAAACTCATTTCCTTTCATTGGTCCTTCCCACAGTATGCATCATCCTTGACATGCTATGTACTCCCACTATTGGTTGTTAGGTAGTAGTTTAAACAGCCAAGTTGCCCTTCGGGTGATCTTGTCCAATGATCAGAGAGACTACAAACAGTAACTTGGCAATGGTGGAACCGATGCCTGAAGCCATACCCACCACGATGCACATGCTGGTGCTCTACTCACTAATCATTTCAAATACCGTACTTTACATAACTACAAAATGCCATGCTCAGTTGGAAGATTAAGTGCTGCTTTTTCCAATTCTCCTGAAAACAATGATGCTGTTGCAAGGTTAAAACTCCAGTTACAGGCTGTTCCAGTAAATCACTCCAGCAGCCAAGTGGTCAGTTTTGAAAGCAGCAAACAATAATACATGACTTGTGGAGAACGCGATAAGATCACAGCACCCACACACAACCACACTTCCAGCAGGACCATTCCCTAATGAGCAGTCTGTCTGGATTTCTCCCTCTCTGTTTTCTCAACACAGGCACATTGTTGTCAATTCTGTTCCCTGTATTCTGGTCCTGGCTGAGATGAGCTAACTCATGTAGAGAGGGTCAATGCACAGACATGCTTCTCTGTACGGGTCAGAGACATTGGCCCTAAGCCTCTCAGAGGTTTTTCTGATGTGAGAAGTTGGCAGCAACCCCAGAATAATGGCGCTTATGGGCTACTGTCCTACAAACGAACCTCTGCAGTAAATTCACAGGCTAATGTCTTTACAGTGAACTGTTCGAGGTAAGAAATAAATGTGGTTTAGAGGACATCATGTGAAGCTCACGTATTGAGCTGATATTGCAGACACCCTATATTTCCTCAGCCGTACATGATAAAATCCTGGTTTACTTTCCCATCTAAGCTGTGAAGTCCAGTTCAGAACATTCCCTGTTGTCTGCTGCTGTGGTGTGGGATCTAGCACAAATCAATACCAGCGTACGTGGCACAGTGACCGACCAGTTTCAGAGGTATAATTAACACAGAACAGGACAAGAACCCAACTGAAATGCCTCACTTGCTTTGACTAAGCACTGACTAGTGTATGTGATGAGCGTTCAGTAGGGCTAGGGTTCCATATGCAGACAGCATTAAGATATTTTTAATCGACCTGTTCAGATGTTTTTTTGAAACACAGGAGCAGACGGGACTTGAACATGGGCCTTCTTGCTCAAAGGTGGGGACACTACCACTGTACTATGAGACCCTCCCCAAACAGCAAAATGTCACTGGCGCACCAACCTATGTAAGAAGGTATATTTATCTCACCAGAATGGCAGCAGAGCGCTTGTATGTGTATGTCTGTCTATGTGTCAGTGTGAATGAGAGTGAGGGAGAGAGACTGAATATTCAACCATAGACTGAATCAAAGCTGAGTCCAGACCTAGTCAATCTGCATGTTAAGGGCCAAGTATGTGTAGTTTGTAGCAGTGTATTTTTAAACAGATGGAACACCACCACTGCGATCTCGGTCAAATTCAGATAATTCAGCAAAAATCAAGGATCAAATCAGGGATCATCCATTCTGTTTCCCCTAGTAGCACATGATGTCTTTAATCAATGCACCCTAGCAAGGTGGTATTATACCCTTAATAGCTGACGCTTCCTGTAGCATAGAATCATATTACGCAGGGAACTCATGTGGTTGGCCCCTCTTGGTTTAACTCCACCATATATGGCTTCAGATACATTTTTACTATAGATTCTTGCAGCATGGTGTAGCAGGTAGCAACAGGACTATTTACACTGTCATAATGGCAATGAATATATCAGTCTGGCCCAGAAATAAATAATTCTGGCCAACCAAGAACCATATTGGATCTGCAGTTCATCAGCACTCATTCTAACACAGGTCTTTAGAAATTTCACACAGCATTACATACACACATTCAAAAATAACAGCTGCATAAAAAAAAGTTAACATTTTAAGAGCACATTTTCTTGAAGCAACCTGTTATCTGAACCAGCCCTACATTCCCTGCAGTTTGAGGGCCAGATCAGCTTTGGTTTAGATCAGTGACTGGTCTGTAATAGGAAACAGCTCAGTGCTCTAGACTGTGTTGGCCTGATTACTGAGTGCTGCTGCATGGCAGTTCTTCTCGTATTTTTAAACAGCAAAACTTGAAAAAAAATCCACTATTTCCCACCTTTAAAAGTAAAATCAATGAACTGTAACAGGCACAATGCTCGTACGGCAGACTGAAAATTCATACTGACAGGTGGATGTGACGGGCAGCATGGATGTGAGATCAGCAGGGGTGAAACAAGAGGGAGAATCAGCAAGAGACACGCATCACGAGGAGCAGTGCACTGGCTAGTCAGTAAAGACTTAGCCCACTTATAGTTCAAACTGGCAGTGAGAGCAAAGCATCCAAAAAAAAAAAAAAAAAAAACTGGGTCTGACCTGTGCCACACAGTTTGGCTCAAGCAGAATGCAGGGGAGTTCCAACTTGCATCTGCTGGTGGGAATGGGCTGTGATGTGTGGGAAACTGTGGGACAGCAGCACCAGCTGATAAATCACCCAGATCAGAGCAAACACCCTGTGGCATTGGAACCTACCACCTGACTTCATGCTGAATATGGAGTTACATTTGTATCAACAAGGAAAACATATAATTGGACAAATCTTGGAATGCATATTGTACTTGCGAGGAGAGCAATGTATTCTTTGTGGTTTTGCAAATGCTTGTTCATAATTAAGTGGGGAGGGTGGTGGTGGTGGTGGTATGGGAGATGGCAATTGAGGTCAGCTTGGAGTGCATTATGACCATTAGTTAGTTTCACATTCATCTGACACTGTTTGGAGAATGAGACAAGACAAGACAAAACACAATTGTAGCCCAAAAAGAGAAATTCCCACTCGCATCAAAATACAACTGCTAAGCAACAACAACACTCAAACCTTCGGGAGCACTCCAAGTTCAGCCGAGCAGTTTAACTTGCCCAAGTGTTGAGAGAAACAAGTTAAGAAAGAAAGAATTACTATCCAAAAGGGACAAAAAGCAAGAGGAAGATTTGGCGATGACAGGGATGTATGGGGAAAATGAAAAATACTGCCTTTTTTTTTCAGCTCCACAGATTGGAGCTCCACAGTTGAAATTGTGAATTTTCCTCATGAAAGATGTTCTATGACAGAGACCCGAAACATGATGAATACACCTAACACTTGTACACAATCCACTGAATTGGATCCTCCCGTCCCAATGACTCTTCAAGTGCAATCTTCCTTCATTGCGTTCGTAGTTGGTAGTCTGCAAAAAATAATGGAGGAGGAGACAAAAATCAAACAAAGATATCAACTTTCACACATTATCCAAAATGAGACAGAACAAACAGGGCAGGATATAAAACGTTTTGCATGATTATACATACTTCATTGCACAGGGTAGAGTACAGCCTGTGTAGTTGTGAGAAGTAGCGCATCATTTTAGACCTTCTCATTCACTACGTACGCTATTAAAAGTCATAAAAACAAAACAACGTTTCTTTCGCATCCCTAAAGCCACATGGTACTTTACTATCACAACACCACATCATTCTGCATTCTATTCCAGTGAAAAGCGAATAGGGTCTACCAGCAGCAGCTTATACGAGAAACCAACAATATCACACTCCCACGCTTATAAGTTCTGCTGCTTCCAGCTGCAATTTATACAACGTTTGCTTTTGGTTCTCAAAACAACTCCATCTTCCCCTCAGAACCCCCTGTGATGTTCTGAGGAAGGGTCACCGGACCGGAAATGTTAACTCTGTTTTCTCCTCCACAGATGCTGCCAGACCTGCTGAGCTTTTCCAGCAACTTTGTTCTTGCCCCTGTGGTGTTCGTATCCCCATAAGCCCTGTAGGAGATGCATAATAGTAGCCAGAGTCTTTGACTGATTTTGCCCTCTGAGCCAATTCCAACACCCCACTACCTTCGCCTGATCAGCAACTCAGCACAAATGGAAGGCTCAACCCTCCTTCGTCTGTACGCATCAGCTACTTTCTAGGAACGCTTAACCTGCCATCAACGAGTTCTCAAACTTCCTTACTCCTTTGATGTTGGAGGGTTGGATGTTGCCATCAGTTTTAAATAGGGTCTTTTCATTTGAGAGCTTTGGTCCAGTCCAGGCCAACCAGCTGAAGCTCTTCTCTCTTTTCTGGATTCAAGGGTTGTGTATAAAATAATGAGCCAGCTCACAGGGGCCAGAAATCTGCCAGCTACAACACTCTCACACAGTGAGGACACCGGGCACAGGAGAGACAATAGTCACTATAGTACACTATACAGCATCACATCTACAGTTGGAGAGCAGCTTAACCCGGTAACAAGCTGCTCTTCACCTGATCACCTACTTGACGCAGGTATTGGAAACCTGAAACAGTTCCTTCACAGCTAAATTTTTGAACAACATTTTTATAACCACAACTCAAATTCAAAAAAAAATTTAAAATTCAGGACTCAGGAACATTTTCTTCCATTTCTGATCAATACACATTTGCATAATTGACTCTCGAGCTCTGAAATGATCCTGCAATTCCCCACCTGAGACAGCTCTATACATGTCCAGTTTAAACGAGAAAATCATGCAGCACTAACCAAAAACAAACTACTACAAGCAAATCACCAGGCATGACAGCTAGAACAGAAATCTGATTCACTAGATTCAAATTCACTGGCATCCCAAAGTACAGTAACTTGAAATGTCTACACCACGCTAGCACCATAGTCTACAAGTGGCCACCATAAGCAGCCTGGTTCACTCTGGGTGAGAGCTTGAGTTGGAGTGTGACTTAATGGTGTCATATGTACCAAGATACAGTGAAAACTGTTGTTTGCATGCCATACAGGCAGATTGTGGGCAGGAGCAGTTGCCATACCACACTGATGCATTCAGATAGGATGCTTTCTATGGTGTATCTATAGAAATTGCCAAGTGTCTTTGTGGACATGCCGAATTTCCCTAGTCTCCTGAGGAAGTAAAAGTGTTAGTGTGCTTTCCTGACCATCGTATCAACATTGGTGGACCAGGATAGATTGTTGGTGATCATCACTCCCAGAAGCTTGACGCTCTCGACCATCTCCACTTCAGCACCACTGATGCAGACACGGGTGTGCCCTTTACTCCACATCTTGAAGTCAATGACCAGCTCCTTCATTTTACTGATATTGACGGAGAGATTGTTGTCTTAACACCATGCCGCTAAGCACTCAATCTCCTTCCTGTACTCTGTCTCGTCATTGCTTCAGATCTAACCTACAACAGTAGGTTGTAGGGCAGACTACTTCCATTGGAAGAGATGATGGTTTCCGGATTCCACAAATATATGAACAGATACCAACCATTCAGCTCCTTGGGTCTGTTTAAATTGATCATGACTGTTCTGTGCCTCAACTTCAATGCCCAGCTTTTACTTCAGACCTTTCAGTCTCACAGTCTAACAAGATTGTTCTTGGTCTTGAGCGCATTCTCAGTCTATTATGCAACTTTAAAAAAATTAATATACCTCTCCTTTAAAAGGCCAATTAGCCTAGTGAATCTCTGTCGTACTCCTTTCTAAGGCAGGCACTCACCAAGATTCATTCTGATAGTTGTAAGAGTTCTTCATGCTTATACTTGTATTACTATATCATAACCAGTTAACATACCAGTTGCTTAACTAATTGTTTGCATTACCTGCATAGCAATTTCCTGTAATTCTCATACAAGGACGCTCAGTCGTCTCGGAATACCAATATTTCCAAGTCTCTCACCATTTAAAATATAATTCTAGTTTTCTAACCAAAATGAATAACTTGCCACATTATATTCCACCTGCCATGGTCACAGCTAGCTTCGCATCAGCAGCGAATGTGGATTGTTGATAACAGCTTACATTTATACACACCTTAGCATAATACAGCATTCAAAGGAGAACGATGCAGAAAATTAGACAAAGACACATAAGGTAACTAAGATGGCCCAAAATCTTTTGATTTGACAAGATTGAGTAGCTTCTTCAAGGATGAAAGAGAAGAAGAGAGCTGTGAGCGCTTTAAGGAAGGAACTGCAGAGGCATAGGGCCTTGACAGCTCAAAGCACAGGCACCAGTGATCGAGCAATTACATTCAGGAATGCTCAAGAGGCCAGAATTATATGGGTGCAAATATCTTACGGGATTATGGGGTTGGAGGAGGTTACAGACATAAGCACACAGAAAAACTTGGAAACAAGGTCACGAACAGAAACATTGACATGCTGCTCGTCCAGGGACCAATCTGAGAAGGCAAGGGTACAGCAGGATGAAACAAAACTGCTGGTCTCTTGACAGCAAAATGCAAAATGGACACAATCGCTTTGTGAAAATTCTTCACTGGGCAGGGTGGGAGGGAGGATACAAGAGGTAACATTTGACCACGCCCAGTTTCAACGGTCCTTTCTTAAATGAGGTGAGTTTGAAAAGTTTGAAGGCTTTTATTAAAGTTCCCTCCCACAACCTCACATCTGTGTCCAGTTTGCACGCATTCTCAAAAACTGCATCTGAAATTGCTTCTTCTCATGGCTGCATTTCAAAGGGATTTTCCCAACAGATCATTTCAGCTGCTGGCAGTACAGACTCTCCTGAAGCACACCAATAGTCCCACTGGCTTTGCTCTGTGTGTAGTGTGCATGTTTTAAAACAAAACAAACACTTGAAAGAGGCATATTGACATGCTAGCTATTAGAGAACAAATTCTCCATTTCTGGAATAATCCAGGGCATTCTTAAAAAATCTTTCAGAGGATGTGGCTGTTGCTGGCAAAGCCTGTATTTGTAGGAAGGTAGAAAAATAAGTTGAAACCTTCCTATGTCCACTTCTCAAAGGAATGCAGTAGGTTAAGTAAAAGTGGACAAAGATCTAGCAAATTAAGTATAATGTGGGGAAATGTGATATTATTCATTTTGGCAAGAAGAATATTAGCCAGACAGGAACAAACTTCAGAGCTCTGAGATTGCACAGGGATCTGGGTGTCTTAGTGCTCGAGTTGCAGAAGGTTACCATGCAGGTATGGCAAATAATCAGGAAAGCTAATAGAATGTCAATTACTGCTGAGGGAACAAAATACAAACGTAGAGAGATTTTGTTTCAGTTACACTGGCATTGGTGAGACTATTTCTGGGGTACTGTGTACAGTATCAGGCCTGCTTATTTAAAAAAGGACGTAAATGCATTGGAAGCCATTCAGAGAAGGGTTAATAGATTAGTACCTGGAATGAGTGGGTTGTCTTTATACGTACGACAGATTAGGCCTGTATCCATTGGAGTTTAGAAGAGTAAGACTTGATTGAAATGTGCAAGATCCTGACCAGTGCATGTGGAAAGGATGTTTTCTCATGGGAGAATCTAGAACTGTGGGGCTACTTTTAAAAACAAGGGGATATCATTGAAAACAGAGCCAAAGAGAATTGTTTTCCCCCCTCAGTGGGTCATGGGTCTTTGGAATTCTCTTCTTCAAAAGGCAGTGGAACCAGAGTTCTTGAATTTTTATGGCATGATGTCGATAGATTCTTGATTAGCCTGGGGACAGGGAGGATATGGAGCAATAAGGTCAGCCATAATCTATTGAATGGCACAGCAGTCTTAAGGGACCGAGTGGCTAACTCCTGCTCTTAATTCATACGCCATGTGTCATTATCCATGATAGCTCAAGGTGGTGGTGGTAGTGGTGGTGAGTCACTGTCTTGAACTGCTGCAATCCACGTGGTGTAGACATACCCACAGCGTTGAAAGTAAGGGGTGTGCAGGATTATGACCCAGCAACAGTAAGGAAATAGTGATTATAGTTCCAAGTCAAGATGGAATGTAGCTTGAAGGGAACATGCAGATAGTAGTGCTCACACACATCGGCTGCATTTGTTCTCTTAAGCAGTAGAAGAACTTGCAGGTTTAGAAGATGCTGATGAAGAAGTGATGAAGTGTTTTCCAATAACACTGTTATACAAACACATACAAATATCATATTTGACAAATACTTCTCCTCACTATCTGCTTCCATACAAACAAATTGAGAATGTAGATGACATGTAGACTAAGAGTCTCAGATCTGTTAATCTCAACCTACAATTCAACCATTACTTACCTCTCCTGAAGTATACTTATCTCTGCTGTAACTGTCAATTCCCATAAAGACAATTTATATTGCTCAGATTCCACATTTTCCCGTATTTTAAAACCAAACTTTACAGCAAACCTTATTTTAATGCAGTAGTGTTCCCGACAGTTTACCAATTGTACTGCAGTGTTTGTAGCTTGGCTGGACAGACTCCTCTCATTCCATTTAAAGCATTCCAGAAAACTTACTAAGGAATACTGCAAATTCCTAATCTGTGATTTTACTATATCACAAACATATTGCTTTATATCCCCAAAGATAACAGTGGGTGAAGAGTTCCACATTTTCTGCAACAGTTTTTAGAGAGGGAGTGAAAGAGAGGGAGTGAAAGAAAGCAGGAAAATGAGCAAGCGAGTGACAGACAGAGTCAGAAGAGACGAGGAAGAGAATAAGCAAGGAAACAGAAATGATAGGAGTTCAGGAGAAAGACAGAATGTGGGGTGTAAAAGAAACAAAGCGGAGGATGGTGGAGAATGCAGAGGGGAGGGTGTGGAAAGACAGCCAAGGAAACAGCAAGCAGAAGGAGATCTCAAGAGAGAGTCAAAGAGAAAGAATGCAGAGAGAGCAAATAAAGAGAACAAAAGATTAGGGAAGAAGGCTGAAAATGTAATTTGAGCAAAAGGGATGAAGCAGCAAGTTGGGAAGCCTTTTAAAACATCAAGTAGGATCAAATTTCAGATTCCTGTCCCATTCGCTTTCTTGGTAATTTTCACTGTTATGGGATGAGGAAGCCAACACGCAGCAGCTCCACACTCAAGCTTGCACCATTGCCGGGTTGGGTATTTCAAACACTCAGCAACTTTGATACAGCTGGCCAGTTTCGTTACTAACGTGGTTCACAGCACCTTATTGAATGCGCAAACCGTTACCGAATCTTTGTCCCAAGTCAGGAGCCATAACGAAAATAAAGCCATTCAACACCCCTCTGAAATGCACTGCCCCTCTTACATTCAAAGGGAGGTGAAGGCCTAATGGCATTATCACTAGACTGTTAATCCAGAGACCCCACTACTGTTCTGGGGGTCTGAGTTCAAATTCTGCCATGGCAAATGTTGGAATTTGAATTCACCTTTTTAAAAAAAAAACTGGAAGTAAGAACATTATTGATGGTCAGAAAAACCCGACTAGTTCACAAACGTTCTTTAGGGAAGGAAAACTGCCTTCCTTTCCTGGCTGGTCGGGCCTACATGTGACTCCAGGCTCACAGCAATATAGCTGACTTTTAACTCTGGGCAATTAAGGATTGGCAATAAATACTGGTTAGCTAACAATGCCAACATCTCATGAATGAATAATCAAAAACTTCTCATGAAGCCATAATTTAATCCCAGCCATTCACAGAGTCAATGATAAAAGTTTTAGCTTCATACCTCTTAATATTTTGTGTAACAACACACAGGCAATGAAAACACTGACCAACTGTGTATAAACAGAAAATAGGAACATTCAGGTCCTTCAAGCCTGATCCTCCATTCAAAAAGCTTTCACCCTGCACTATTTCATCCCTTTAGCCCCATGAACTTTATTGAATGGTTTCATGAAACTGATAAATGTTTTGGCCTCAATCTCTTTGTGTCAGAGAATTCCATAAGTTCACCACCCTCTGGGTGAAGAAATGTCTCCTCAACTTAGTCCTAAATGCCTGCAATCCCATCCTGTATCCTTAGACTGTGACCCCTGAATTCCCTAGTCATCAGAAACATCCTTCCTGTGTTTAGCCTATCCGGTTCTGTTAGAATTTTATAGGTTTCCATGATATGCCCCCCTCTTTCTTCTAACTTCTAGTGTGTATAGTCCTTATCAATCCAGTCTCTCTTCATACAACAGTCCTACTATCCCATGAATCGGTCTGGTAAACCTTCGTTGCACTCTCCATCGCCAGAACATTCTTCCTCAAATAAGGAGGTCGAAAATGCACACACAGTACTTCACGTGTGGTCTCGTCAAGGCCCTGTACAACTGTAGCAAGATGTTCCTGTTCCTGTATTCAAATCCTCTTGCTCTGGAGGGCAACTTAGCATTTGTCTTCATCACTGTCTGCTACATTTGAATGTATCAATAGGAGGAGTTTTGGAGATAGTCTCAGTATGAATGCTTGGCAGTGCTCCCAGATTCAATAATGGACACAGCGCCGTAGGGAACATTAGCACAGGATGGAGTTGGAAATACTACTGACTCCCAATAACGATGAAAATCCAGGTCTGGGTTTGAAAAGCTGACTGCATGAGTTGGCATGAATCGATGGGAAGCCCATCTCGTGGTTCAACAGCATCCAACACAGAGGCCTTCTTGCTCTCAACCTTAGCATAAGAACACCCTAACTCCATCTTTATAATGTGAGAACATCAATAATTTATACATCATTTTTCACAGTAGTGGGGGCTCAGCTAGTTACAATCCATGTTGATTACATGGATAAAGAAACCAATAGTAATAATATAACAAAGTAAAATAACAACAAAATATATCGAACCATATGTAAATCTAAGTTTAAGTAGGAGATAAAGCAGGTCTAAAGTGATGTAGACAGAATAATTGAGCTGGCAAAGTAGTACTTTCTGAAGTGTGAAGTCATTCACTAATGGTAGTGCGAATTGAAAATAAAATACATTTTAGAAGGTGTGATATTTGTAAATGATCATGTTCAAGGAGAATTGAGGGCACTATGAACCTAGTAATATTGAACAAATTCGATCCCAGAGCAAGACGGCTTGCCAGACCGGAAGTTTTATTTTTGCAATTTGTGTACTATGGTGGTCAGTCATTGAACATGTTCACAAGAGAATGCCAATTTATTTTAAATAAAAAGAACAAAGGTCCATTACAGGCAAAGGACAAAAAGAAACAACATTACGCTATACAAGAACTGGACAAATTGGTCTTATTACAAATACCAGATATAAAGATTCAACCCTTTTATCCTCAACACCATCTCACTGAAGAGAACCTAGATGCTCAAACCTCAGTAAAGAGTCAGATTAGGAATGTCCACTTTAAAAGTTGCTTGTTCAGTGGTCATGACGGCGATTGGTTTCTTCCCAGCAAATCTCTGCATTTACTCAATGCTTTTTTATTCCATTAATAACGTTCCCTGAGACCCTTAAACAAACTGCAAGCACAGCTCAGTTATTTCTCAATTAACATGAACTCCTTAAACTCCTCATTCACAACCTGCTTCTGGAGCCGTATTCTTAGACATTAAACCATTCAATGTTTCCTTTCTTCTGCCTCTGTTGTTTTGGAGACTGTTAAACAGCACTTCTGCTTTTCCTGATCTTTTCTCTCTGAATGACCTACTCTTCTCTCTGAAAGGAACTTGCAACACATTGATCTTCATGATGGCACTGTCTTTTGAGAACAACTTGTTTTTGTCTCTCCTCTACATGTCATAGGATATTTTCCCCTTTCTATTCTTGTTTCTAAAGTATTGTACTATTCACTCAAGAGCTTTAAAGCCTTATACAATTGCCTGTGAACATATTCTGGACAACCTGGTACCATTCTCAGAATTCAATAAAGAAACTGAAACGACAACCCTCCTTCTGAACTCACAATGTAGCAACATAAGTCAAATTTAAAGCTGGACAAATGGCGCTTTTTACTTGATTGCAAAGACATTAGAATACTCTCTAGCAAAATAGAAAAGTCTTGCTGAAAGAGTGAAGGGCTTTGGTGAGACCACATTTGGAAATACTGCATGTAGTCATGGTCTCCACATTTAAGGAAAGGTATTCTTGCCAATGAAGTGGTACAACGAAGGGTCAACAAGTTGGTCACTGGGATGAAAAGCTCAGTAATTGGGATCACTCTCCACAGCATGTATGAAAAGGAGACAAGCTCACTGACACAAAACCCGAGTCTGAAGGGGCTTGATAAGTTTAACACAGGGATTGTTTGCCCAGTCTGGAGAATCTAGAACAGGCCTGACAGACTAAGGATGAGAGGATCAATCATTAGGTGTAAATTGTGCAAGTTTTTTCACTCAAGGGCAGACCTCCCAGTTCTGTGCCTCAGATATTTAAAGCACAGTAGAAGTCACACAGCAGAGGCCAAGTGACCTTTGTACGAGGTTACACAGTAGCTGCGCGGCCTTGGAACTACCAAGGAATGTTGCTTAAAGGATTTTGAATCTTTAGAAGCACTGTGGACGCTCAATCAAGGGCTATGGGAAGCAGGCAGGAAGTGGAGTTGAAGCAGAATATCACCTATCAATGGGCGGCATGGTGGTTAGCATTGCTGCCTCACGGAGCCAAGACACCGGGTGCCATTCCACCCTCAGGCAACTGTCTGTGTAGAGTTTGCATGTTTTCCATATCTGTTCCTCCTGATGCTCCAATTTCCTCCTACAGTCTAAAGACTTGCAGGTTAGGTGGATTGGCCATGCTAAATTGCCTATAGTTCCCAGGAATGTGTGGGGTAAGTGGGTTAGTCATGGGAAATGCTGGATTACAGGTAGTATGGTTGGGGCGTGAGGGGGAATGGGTCTGGGTGGGATGCACTTTAGAGGATCAGTGTGGACCCAATGGGCCGAACGTACCGTTCAGTAGGAATTCTGTGATCTTATTGAATGTTACAGCAGGTTCAACAGGTTAAATGATCTACTATTTCTTAAGTTATATCCATCAACTGGAACACAGAACTAGAGAGACAGCCACAGATCTTTGCATATCCAGTTTCTAGAAAAAGGCTTTTTTTCAAAAACTTGGAATGGAAGCCAACTATTATGCGATCAGTCATGTTGAAGTGAATTGCATCAAGGTGATAAGTTTAGATCCCACAATGATGCGTTGCCAACATTAATATCTGCAAAGGACAGGAAGTTGGTGGATGGAGAACTGGTGTCGTACAGCAAGTGACAGTGCAGCATTGCTCTCAGAACTTGTGGTTAGAAGGAGTGACGCTTGCATAGATACTCCCAGCATAAGGCAACCTGAACTGGAAAGTGTTACTCTGCTCTGGATTGGGAATGGTTAAAGTTTTTAAGTTGTCTGCAAGAGCAGTGATTGACCATATTGGCAGCATCATCATTCTTGGAAGAGTCAAAATGACCCATTCCAAAGCACCAATGCCATTTGTTTTGATTATCCCAAAATACTTAGCAACGTCAAAATAGAATAAATAGAGTCGCGACTCAAAATTTCTCACATCAACTGCACTGGCATTCTGGCATTTCCATGTGCATGAATTGATCAATGTGTGAATTTCATCAGAAAAATAAACATATTTCAAAAGTCCTCTGTTTCTTTTCAAGAGCATTGAGTTGTCTTGAATATGTGAAAAGCACTGAGATTTGCGAGTTATTTTTATATTTAACTGAAGGCTGTTGGTTGTACACAAAGAGTCTCCTGGAAGAAAAAGAACCACGGGTGTGAAACTTAATGGCCCATTCTCTGGAAGAAATGGATACAGCAAGAAATAGGTGTAGAGCTGGATGAACACAGCAGGCCAAGCAGCATCAGAGGAACAGGAAAGCTGACGTTTCGGGTCAAGACCCTTTGTCAGCTTTCCTACTCCTCTGATGCTGCTTGGCCTGCTATGTTCATCCAGCTCTACACCGTGGTATCTCAGATTCTCCAGCATCGGCAGTTCCTACTATCTCTGCAGCAATAAATAGGGTGTGTTTCTGCAGTGGAGTCAGCAAAGATCCCCTGCCAATGATCAGATGGACAGCTTCCAATAAAAACCCACATGTGGCTAAAACCAGATTAGAAGCTTTCAAAATAGGAAAGGGAAATAAATATCAAGCAAACAGGCCCAAACTGAGGCCATTTGCAGCTTTTAATTTTAGAACACAAAGATTTTTTAAATACTTCTGGTCAGATGGCTTGCTAGTGCTCAGAATAAAAACATGAGGAATCTCCAAGCTTTCCTGCAGCATACACTGGAAGTGGTTGGAGTGCAGTGAAAGCTTTTGAGCACTTCAATGACAAAGGCCACTAGGGAGATGGGAGGGAAAATGCCCAAAAAAAACTGAATTCTTTGTTAATATGTTTACTTAGGGAGGATTGGTGGAAGTATTCCAATCCCATCAGGTTGTTTGGTGCTCTTTATTAAAATGCAAGTAACTTTTTGCTAACTCAATTATGTCTGCAGCTCTCACTTCCTGTACAGACTAATCGAACATTGAAGTCTCCGGTGAAAACAAAACAATGACAAACTTGAAATAACAGCATGTTGAAAACACACCTGTATCCACAAAGAGAAATACTGTGGGAGACTACTTTTAGCCAAATCAGCACACAACAGAGTTTAAACTGGCATTGAATGGAGTTACAGAATTTCCCACCCACCTCCAACAGTCTCAATGAATGTCACCAGTTGGTGGGTGGGATAATTAGGATCTTACAGTTTTCTATTCCATACAAAAGTATTGCGATTGTGAAGCCAAACCTCCTCTTCCTGCGATAGAGCTGAGGGTCAAGGCCTTGCTCAGTTCTAAGGTACACAGATTAGGG
The DNA here is from genome assembly GCA_024137785.1 of Ginglymostoma cirratum. NCBI lineage: Eukaryota > Metazoa > Chordata > Chondrichthyes > Orectolobiformes > Ginglymostomatidae > Ginglymostoma > Ginglymostoma cirratum. The sequence continues at coordinate 3,585,496 of JAHRHZ010000132.1, forward strand.
TAGACAGATAGACTGTTTAGCTGGGGCTTCACTGTGGACACAAAAGGTCTCTAGACCATACCTTACATAAATGCTGACTGAGGAATTGGTTGGCAGCATACCTTGCACATAGGAAGATGGTTGTGGTTGTTGGAAATCATTAAACTCAGCTCCAAGACAGCACTGTAGGAGTTCCTTGTGGCAGTGTCCTACGCCTAGCCATTTGCAGTTGTTTCATCAATGATCTTCCCTCCATCATAAGGTCAGAAGTGGGGATATTTACTGCTGATTCTATAAAGATCACTACTGAGATAACTCAGATATTGAGCTTAAATGTAGCAAGACCTGGGCAATATCCAGGCTTGTGCTGAAAGGTGGCAAGTAACATTGATGCCACACAAGTGCCAGGCAAACGGCCATCTCCAACAAGAAAAAAAAAATCTATCACCCCTAGATGTTCAATGATGCTCCTACCACTGAATCTCCCACTATCAGTATCTTGGATATTACCACTGACCAGAAACTGAACTGGACCAACAATACAAATACTGTGGCTACAAGAGCAGGTCAGAGGCTAAGAACACTGAAGCAAATAACTCACCTCCCAATTCTCCAAAATCTAACCAGCATCTACAAGGCCCAAGTCAGGAGTGTGATGGAATACTCTCACTTGCCTAGATGAATGCAGCTGCAACAGTCAAGAAGCTTGACACCACCAGGACAAAGCTGCCCGCTTGGTTAGCGCAACATCCACAAATATTCACTCTCTCCACACTTGACACACAGTGGCAGCATTGTGCGTTACTTACAAGATGCACTGCAACAATGCACCAAGGCTTGTTAGACAGCACCTTCCACAAATACTAGCACTTCGATAGAAGCTGAAAGGCAGTAGAAACTGAGAAAACCATGACCTAGAAGACCCTCTCCAGGACCCTCACCATCCTCACTCGGTTAGAAATTGCTGTTCCTGAGATATTGCTGGATCAAAATCCAGAAACTCCCTCCCTAACAGCAGAGTGCACCTGCATGAAATCTTAATATATACATGATTTACACGAGGGAACTAAACAGCTTGAAGTTTACAGACGACACAAAGCTGAGTGGGGTGGAGGGAGGGTGAACTGTGAAGAGGATGTAGGCATGTTTCAGTGTGATTTGGACAAGTTGAGTGAATGGGCAAATACATAGGGGATAAAGTACAGTGTCGATAAATGTGAGGATATCTGCTTTGGTTGTAAAGTAAAGCAGAAGATCATTATCTAAATGGCAATTGATTGGGAAAGGAGAAAGTGCAATGAGACCTGGGTGTCCTCGCAGACCAGTCACTAAACGTAAACATGCAGATAGGGAGGTTATGTTGCAGCTATATAGGGTGCTGGTGAGACCACACCTGGAGTACTGTGTACAGTTTTGGTCTCCTTACTCGAGAAAGGATGTACTGCCACTGGAGAGGGTGCAGAGGAGGTTCACTAGGTTGATTACGTAGTTGAGAAGGTTAAGAAGAGAGATTGAATAGACTGGGATTATACTCATTGGAATTTAGAAGAATGAGGTGGGATCTTATTGAAACATATAAAATTATGAAGGGAATAGATAAGATAGAGGCAGGGAAGTTGTTTCCACTGGCGGGTGAAACTAGAACTAGGGAGCATAGTCTCAAAATAAGGGGGAGCAGATTTGGGACCAAATTGAGTGGGAACTTCTTCACCCAAAGGGTTGGGAATCTGTGGAACTGCCTGCCTAGTAAAGCAGTCGAGGCTATCTCATTTAATGTTTTTAAGGCAGAGATAGATAGATTTAGATTCCTAAAGGAACTAAGGGTTATGGTGAGCGCGAGGCTAAGTGGAACTGAGTCCACAAAATGATCAGTCGTATTCTTATTGAGTAGCAGAGCGGGCTTGATGGGTCAGTTGACCTACTCCTGGTCCTATTTTTTAATGTTCTTGTGCAGCAGTTGGTGAAGAAGGCAAATGGCATGTTGGCCGTCATAACAGAAGGACTTGAGTACAGGAGAGATGTCTTGCCGCAATTGTACGGGGCATTGGTGCAGTTTTGGTCTCCTTGTCGGAGAATGTTCTGGAACAAGTGTAACAAAAGTTTACCAGACCGATTCCTGGGATGGCAGGACTGAAGCATGAAGAGACGATGAATTAGTTAGGACTATATTCAATGGAGTCTAGAAGTAGTTTTGGGGGGGAGGGGGGAGGTGGGGAGGTGGTCAGAAACCTATAAAATTTCTAACAGAACTAGACAGGATAAACACAGGTAAGATGTTAACAACAATTTTGAAGTGGAGGGGGGTTCTAGAACTGTGTTCATGGTCTAAGCATATAGTGTAACTCATTTAGAACTGAGGTGAGGCAAAATTTCACCTACAGAGTGGGGAACCTGTGGAATTCTCTGCCACAGAAAGTAGTTGAGGTCAAAACACTGAATGTTTTCAAGAATGAGATAGATACAGCTCTTAGACCTAAACAGATCAAAGGGTATGAGGAGAAACTGGGAACAGTGTACGGAGTTGGATAATCAGTCATGTTCGTATCGAGTGGTGGAGCAGCTTCCAAGGGCCAAATGGCCTACTCCAATTCCTATTTTCTGTGTTTCTAAACAGATTGCAGGTCAAGAAGATAGCTCACCATTAACTTCTAAAGGACAGCTAGGGTGGGCAATAATGCTGGCCAGATAGTGGCACCCATATCACATGAATTAACAATTAAAAATTGGGAGAGAGTCTAAAGTTAAACATAGACAGCAAAGCAGTCTGACTGCCATCTTTTTTAAAATCAGTCTTTGTAGGTCAAAATACAGAATTATAGCTTTGGCCAGATGTAGGGTTACAACATAGGCTGTATGAATTCTGGGAGTGCCACATATGATCATTCATCTCTACCCTCCCACTGTCTTTCACCCAATATGTCCAACTTTACTCTTTGCTGACTTCCCAAGACTTTTGGATGATTCTTATCAAGAACTGTTTTAACTGTGTCATCGATCGTCAACGTTAAAGAGTATTCAAGGAAAATGAAAATGTTATGTTTTTGTCCTTGGTTGGTTACAGCATTGGACTAGAGGTTAATAGTTAATTTCTGGTGATACCAGGCCAACCCAGCCATGTTGGCATCGCAGTCTGACCCAGATGCAGATGACATGATGTCGGATCACAAGGCAGACACTGATGAATGCAAAAATATGGCAAGGTGCTGTCTGCAAAACTGCACATGCCTACAAACAGCCTTCTCTTCACCCTCCAAAGAAAAGGAGAAACTGCATGATTGACAGTAGCGTGTGCTCAGATGGGGCGGTTTACTGGTGGTTGCCACATGGAGGATTCACTGAACCACAAGAACTCCTCGTACTCTAACAGCAAGTACTAGATAATTGCCTTTTTTTTGGGGGTGGGGGGTGGGGGTGGAGAAGAAATCCACAATCCTATCTTGGACTTCAGAGAATCGGCACTTGTCTTTGGCGGTTTACTTAGGCTATATTTCAAAACCATCAAAAAAAAAAGTCATATTTTATACAACATCTCTTTCAAAAGAGTCCAGCACCATCCCAATAGCTACATACAGCAACCCTAAACATTCAGCATAAGGATACAGTGCCACAGCTATAAAGAGAAAAATCATTGGCTGCCTTTACTATGTTGTTTCTCTGCCCTTTGATTAAGTACATTTTTAGTGGCTTTGATAAGTAAAAGATTGATGCACAGATGTACTTTCTTAAAAAAAAAGCATGTTTCTCAGCAGTTTTTTTGAAAGGCTAGAATGCAACAGCAATATCTTAAAGATTTTGGTGGAGACTTGCAGCTTAAAAGCCTTAGTGAAAAACTAGACACTGTCATGTGTTGGTCAGTTGGCACATACGAAAGGCAGTGACTCTGGGGGTGACACTTCCCTAAATGAGCTCACCGAAGAGCTTAGCGTGGTCAGACCCAAGAAGATTAAAGAGAAACCTTCACTGTATTTTTTAGGGCTTTAAAGTAACAGTGGACTTTAAACAAATCAGCAAGGCACCACTTCTTGGTTCATTTTCTACTCCTGAATTGAAGATTTATATTTGTTCACATACTTACATTTGAAAAAATAGTGGTCAACACATTCTATGCAACTGCTCGGTGGTTCCTTTGTGCGTTTGCTTGAGAAGCTGGAGGTGCTTTAGGATAACTGGATGTAGGGTTCTTTAGGAAATGATGAGAACAGGTTGAAAAAGTTCAAGCAGTAGTGAAGCAGAGGTTCAAATATCACAACCAAGGACTTAGGACAATCTAGCCTCCTCGAAATGTGTAAGGATCAACAAATGTTGAGGAAACAAATGTTAACCTGCCAATTGATTCCTAGGAGTAGATGTTGATCTACTTGTTTCAGAACACATATAACTGCTTAAAATGACAGTATTATAGAAAGGTTTTCTCCCTAAGGTTGAATAAGGAGAGCCACAGCACTAAATGCTAGAGGATGTTTAGCTGGCAACAATGAAATGGACAGAAAATTGAAAGGGAAGAGGTCATTATTGTGCAGTGCAACTAGTGAACTAGAAAATATCTAATTTGATGAAAGAAAATACACACAAAACTATATGCAGGAGGAGAGAGGGGGCAATCACTGGCTCACATCATTAGACTTTCTTACAAAGGACATATGCAGGTCTTTTTTACTCACCACCCAGAAACACATATCAGGAAACATGAAAATTTTTTACAAAGTTTTACTTTTAACATGAGGTTATTATATCATAAATATGTTGCCATAAATGAAGTACCCCAGCAGAGACAGCAGTTAGCTGCTTTCGTCACAGTGTAGGGAACTGGGACAGTGGGTGAAACAATAGAGAAGATGAATAAACTCATCTATACAGTGAGCTTGCTTATGGTCTCTAGAAACACTGAAGTCTTGGTTTGGTAAATCGGGGCTGTACAGCTGTATGTTTAGTTCATATGAATACGGCATTCCGTAATCTACAGTTTATAATGCCTACAAACATAGTAAAGTAGCACAAGCTGCTATGTAGATTGTTATCAAAGATAACAAGATACCAACACAGGTAAACAAAAGCTTGACTCATGAGACAACAAGGTGTAGAGCTGGATGAACACAGCAGGCCAAGCAGCATCAGAGGAGCAGGAAGGCTGACGTTTCAGGCCTAGACCCTTCTTCAGAAATGCTTGACTCATGAGGCAGGATTTAATAACTCCCTTAAAAAGGAGAAAGATGTAGAACTGAAGGTATGGTTTCCAATGCTAGTGCAATAAAAATCAAAAAGTAGACAAAAGATAGAATTGGAGAAATGCAGAGATTTCAGAGGTTTCATAGAGAGGAAGGGGTGAAGATGTGGAGGAATATGTAAACAGCAATGAGAATTTTAAATCTGTGCTATTGCCGGACTTGTCCACAAATCTAAAACTCTTCTGCAGTGCTAGCAAGGTTACAGAGGACGATGAATGCTGAGCATCACGGCAGATTCCTAGTAAACCATACAAACAACAGACAATATTGAACCTGGAGATTACATTGCTGATATACCAGAGGACTTTTCCAATATATCCATCAACTACTATTGGCTTTTACTCAGTACTTGGTACTATTATGTCCCACTAACAGCAGCTGTTGGGTGTGCACCAAACACTCTGTGTTAGCATGTGAGCTCTGCCATAATAGAGAAGTGCTACATCAGATCAGATGCGTTTTCGAAAGAAAACAGCTATTAGGGTAAAGCTTCTGCTACCATGACATCTTCTCTACTTGGATTCACCCAAATCGCATTGAGGGCTTCTTAAAAATGGACAAGGGTGTGTGAAATAACTCCCGAGTTTGATCCCTGGCTGTAGCAATACCCCAACCATACAGCTCTCCCCCGATTACACCTGTGGTCAATAGCCTCAAGTAAATTATTCTGTAGCTGTTTCATATCCATTATTTGGCAGAGTTCTTTTCTTTCTCACTAAATTTTCCTCTTCCATCTTCACAGCTTAACTCGATCTGTGGTACTGCCCCACAGGTGCTAGCAATCTTCTGATACCTCAGCCAACTGGCCATACAATATAGCCCTCAGGAATGAGAGCCCTGGCTGAAAATACATGCTCCTGCTTCCAAGGGTGTTGACGTGAATTGCAGTGTGCCCCCTGACACTTGGCAGGAATTAGCTAACTCAACACAGGCCAGGGATTGAATCTCAGACCTTCCTGGATCTGTACCACCTGGGCCAGAACATCTACTCAACGAGTCAGATAACAGCTGTATTCTGCGAAATTTTCACCAGGACTTTTAGTTTATTAACCCAACAGAAAAGAAGTCGCAATGAAAAAGCAGTAGACTGCATCCAGATTGTAACCAGATTGGAGTGCAACATCCCAATGGGCCACTTACCTCTTAGTGCATTTACCATATAGCGCTTTCAATTAAGTGTAAAACAGCCACAAATTATAGATCTAAGGCAGCTGCACTGACAGCGGATAAGGTGCTGGATGAATCTATCTGGATGTTATGAAATGACCAGAAGGTCTTGAGAGGCTGTATCAATAAGCACTCAGAAAAATTTCAGGTATCAGAAATTTAAGCTGAGGAGACACAAGAATTTTAAACTGGCTTTTGTTCAAAAACAGGCTTGAAGTGTAAACTAGGTAACACTATATGGTTCATGAAAAGAGACTGACAAAGTTGGCCCACGTAATTATTTACAATGATGAAACATTCAAATGTCAGGCATCTAGTTAAAACAATTTAAAAAAAGGAAGCCTTGTGGAATCAGTTAGCAGGCAGGGTGTTGAAGACATTTCTGAAGTGAACAGATTTAGGATATGGAGAACAAAAAACAAAATAATCTAACAAAATGAAATGGACAAGGCTGAGTCAATAACATTGCCCTGTTCTTAAAAATGCTTAAGTTCTTAAATTATTCTTCTTTAATACTTAGAGCTCAAAACACAGGAAACTCAAAGCCAAGTCTCACTTACAGACAGCAGCCAATTTCAGAAATCCAGTCAGTTCTGTGTAAAGTACAAGTTCCTGTTGTTAAGGGTGTTCTGTCATCTTTGCAAATTGGAGGTTTGAAGTTGCAGTTTGCAGAAATGTGAGGGCAGAGACAAACCTGACAAAAGGCTCTCGTATTTGTCAGTTTTCAAACTGCAGCACTGGGTTGCAACTGCCTTTTCAATCACCCAGTGGGCCAAACAATGAATGCTGCCTGTGCTGACTGTGCAGAAGAGCAGAATTACACTCCAGCAGGAGCTATCTGAAATCAGAGGTTGGGATACTTGGGTGGGAGGGATGGGGTCAAGTTTACATCCCCAGTCTCAGGACTAAATCAAAACTCGCTTGCTCTGGTCTAACTTTATTCAAATTTTCTATTTGAGTGGGCTCAGGGAATAGGGAAGGTAAACCTAGGGGAAGAATCCCCATCCTACCGATGGATGTTTCCTACTGGACAATTCCTGCTGGATGATGGAGAAAAGACCGGAGATACTGAAGGTCCTTCCAGCTGACGAAGGAAAGTAGTAACGGTGGCAGAAGGCAGTAAGAAAGAACAAACCACAATTCCCTTGCTAACTCTTGAATGTGGAGTACACTCTCATGAGTTCCAGTCACCACTCAAATAACCATCATTTAGGTAAAGGACTGAATGGTTAACATCTCCAAAGAATACGATTAAAAGACCTAAGCTGTTTTTGGCCTTACTTGGTGAGCGTACACACATTCCACACAGAGAAACGGAAACAGTCGAGTCAATTTTCTCTTCCTAGTCGTATAGGCCAATTGCAAAACATCTATAATCAGCCTAACTGCAATAACAGACTAGGTTTAAAAGTGTGGAAATGAGGAGACTTTTTTTTCTTAAAACTTAGTGATTTATTACAATTTGGTATGTACTCCTTGAAAGGATGGTGGAAAGAAACTGGGGAGGAGGGATAATTAGCAGTTCTGTTAAAGAACCAGCACAGATGTCCTCTGTTTTACCATGACAGAAAGGTTGGTGGCATTTTACAGGTAATATAAAATTATTACGGGTTATTAAAAGGGAGTTTTCTTTTTTAAATGGGTTCCATTTCTTTCCAGTCTCATCAGCTGATGGAACAGCAAATTGAGATACGACCCTACATCCAATGGATATTGGGGCAGCGGTCTGCAAAGAGTCACATTAATCTTTAACAGTCCAGGTGAGGCGATGCACTTTGGAAGTAACATGAGTACTCAACGCACAGCAGGACAATAGGATACTCAGAGGATTCTTGGGGTGTTTGTTACAATCCCTAAAGGTGATAGGGTAGTTAAAATAGCATTTGGGAGGCTTATCTTTATCAGTTGAGGCATAGATTATAGGAGCAGGGAGGTTATGTTGGATCTGTAGAGGCCAGAGCTGCAGTACTGTCTGCAGTTCTGGTCTCCGTAATACATAATGTATGTGATTGCACTGGAGACTCACCAAGATATTGCCTGGGATAGAGTACTTGAGCTATGGAGAAGCCAGATAAGCTCAGGTTGTTTTCTTTGGAGCAGAGAAGCTTGAGGGGTGACCTGATAGAAGTGTGTAAGATTATGAACAGCATGGAGGGAATGAATAGAAAGCACTTATCTCACTTTGTTGAAGAGTCAATGACAAGGGGCCATAATTTTAAAGTGAAAGGCAGGGGGTTTAGAGGGGTGTGAGGAAAAAACACTTTCTCCCAGGAAGTGGTGGGGGTCTAGAACACACTCCCTGGGGAGGGTATTTGTGGCAAGAAACTTCACAACCTTTAAAATGTACTTAGATGAGCACTTGTTATGTCATGACATTCAGGGCTATCGGCTGAGTGCAAGAAAGTGGGACGTGTATGGATTTAGTGTAGCTTTGACAGTACAAACATAATGGACTGAAGGGCCTCTTCTGTACTATATAATTCTACAAGTTCACTTGATCGAATAGAGATCCTTAAGATTATGACAAGGTTTGATAGTCTAGAAATAAAGAAGGTGCTTCCTCTTACAGGAGGTCCAAAACTAAGAGGCCTGAAATGCAATAGTCGTTAATAAACCCAATGGGGAATTCAGGAAAACTTTTGAGGTCTGAGTTCTTATAATGTGGAATTCCACCACTGCAGGCAGTAATTAGGCAAATGAAATTGATGTATTCAAGTGGAACTGATGCAAATACACAAGATGGGGTGGAGAAGGAACACAGCAGTATGCTGATATGTGTTAAAAGGAGGAGGATGGGTCGTGGGGAGCTGAAACTTAAGTACGTGTGAGATTGGCTGAATGGTCTGCCTGATGGCAGTACAATTCACGTACCTCTATGAAATCCTATTTGATAATATCCATAGTAGGAGCAAACCATTAGTCACCATGACTAATATGTCATACTCGTACAGCGGGTTCAAAAATATTCAATGACAGCCCCTCCTCACTTCCTGGATTCCTGCTAGGGGCTAATTCTCACCGTTAAAAAACTGCAGTGGAAATGAACAGGTGTCGCAGTGGCACATAGAAACCTCAGATGGACTATTACATTAATAAATAACGCTTAACCTCAGCGGACTACGGCAGAAAACATTTAAGCCATAGTACATTATGCAGAACAAGGTACCCTGTTATACTCTGCACTCTCTCAACAGGTCTGTGGGACAGACAGGATTGGTGGGTTTTAAACTACACTTTATCATTCTATGTTTTATGTTGTTAAACTGAAATCACTGTGCTCAGCAGTAAATACAGTATTTAAGCCTGCCACCAACTGAGATGGAAATCTCATGCAACAACCACTTGTTTATAAATGACCTAAAGAGTTCTCAAGTTTTCACTGGCAAGATCTGATGTTAAAACTGTTTGATGCCCCTTCTGTTTAGGGATAGAGGAACCTCAGAATGGCACTGTGAATATAGAACTGAACTTTAAATGTAAACCAAGCTGAATTTTGAAGATTGAGATACTGAAATCAAGAGAAAGAGTTAGCAAGAGTCAGAAAAAGGTGGAGAGAAACCATGAAAAAGAGGAAACAGAACAGGCTAAGGGTCCAATGACCTATTATTCCTGCTCCTATTTTTCACGTAACAAGGGAGAGCAGGACAGAAATCAAGCACGGGAAAAGGAATGGAGAGAAAACAAAGAGGGAACTAGAGAACAGGAAGAAAAAGGAGAATGCTTGAAAAAGAAAGGGTATGGACAGTGTTAGGACAACATAGCTATATTGTGGCCTATGTGAGATTGAATGGCTTGGACACTTTAAACCAAGGAATGAGATCAACAGTTGACATGGGTATGATTCCAGCTGCTAGTTACAGAAAGACATGACTTTAGAAAAACAGACAAGCAAAGCTTTTAGGGAGATTAAGTACAGGGTTTATTGACTAATTGCTCAAAAAAACTGGCTCTGGAAGAGACGATAGGGATCTTGCTGAACAACTTTTTGCTTTTGCCTCTGCTTCAAAAAACTTCTATTGAGCCAGATAGTCTAAGACCTTCAAAGCTTGCAGCGAAAGTTGCAAGTTTCTCTCTTCCTCTCTTAGTTGAAGTTATTGGGAACCTCAAAATGTCCATACCCTAGTATGTTGGCACCCTTACAAAGTTTGAGAAGTGGAACTGTGGCAACTTTCCCAACTGTTTGAACCCAGTAGCTTGCCATTCGTGCTGAAGCTTGTTTGGAACACCTTCCATCACTTTGTAGCGATCAGCAATTTTATTTTATCACAAAGAAATTGAGAGAGTTCATCAATTTCTAGTTTTTGTTTCTCAGACCACTGGCCAATAGGGTGTTTCCTGTTTGCCCTTTTAAAAACACCATCTCTGCATAGTTCTGTGCCCTTTGTGTAGTGAAAGTCTCTCTCTTTGGGATGAAACTGGTAAAGTTCTAATTCGGGATTATATCTTAGATGTTGAACAGTTTTCCCAATCATCTTTTAGAAATTACTTTTGTTTTATAATAAAATGATTATATTTGAGTTATTTAAAGAAACCTGGTGAATTGTTTTTCATTCTGGACTGCAGTACCAAAAGGGAAACCTTATCTATTCCCTTCATAATCTTATATGTTTCTATAAGATCTCCCCTCATTCTTCTGCATTCCAATGAGTATAATCCCAGCCTACTCAGTCTCTCCTCATAATCCAACCCTCTCAACTCTGGAATCAACCGAGTGATTCTCCTCTGCACCCCAAGACGGGACCCACTAGGTTACGTAGGGTGAACACCAGCACAGTTTCTGGTCACTCAGACCAGCAATCTATGATGCAATTTCTATTTAAATAAATAGATGTATCACGCTATAAATTGATGGACTCCCATGAGACTGGGATGATTAAGTATGCATTGTTCCTGTACAGATTCGTATAAAAGCAGATCAACATAGGCATTTAAGTGTACGGTTCCACAACACAATTTAGATTAAATTTGTATAAAGTAACTACAGATTTTTGTGATGAAGTTATTTTGGATTGGCTGCTTTGAGGCTCATTTATTGGATATAATGGCCGTGGTGTACCAGCTGTTGAGTTAGTAGTTACAATCCAGCATCCATACACCATTCTGTAACATACGTACAGAAATACTTTCTGTATTCATTGCGTAGAGATGAATTGCAGCTGTCTGACATGATCTCCTGCTTTGATCATCCCGGCTTAGAAATGTACTAATTATTACAATTTCAGCAGCGAGCAGTATGTGACATGGTGAAATATATGGTTGAAATCTGGACAGGTTTTTGCCGTGAACTAACCATGGTGACTGCAATTCACCCCATGTTGAAGCTAAAGATTAAAACAATTTGCCTCTCATTACTGGAATAAAGCTCATTTACCTCTCAGTATAAAACTGGTGCATTTTTAAAACCACGTTTTTAATTTAAGCAATCACAACAAAATCTGAAATATAGTCCATTTTCTAATGTTGGACTCAGCCGTCAAATCTTTCCACCACTTGCAAGCAAGTAGTCCAGCAAAATTATAACGCATCAAGGATACAGATGAGATAATCAGGAATGTTTCATTATAAAATTGCAGGTTCTGCTCATAAATATTTAATATCATAGAAAAACTCTGATAGAAATGAAAACAGAAACTGCTGGAAACACACTGCTGGTCAGGCAGGGTCTTCAGGCAGATACAGACAGATGGGTTGTGTTGCTAGAAATTTGTGTTTTAAATTTGTATTTTGTTTTATTACTTCAATGGAGTCTACTCAGTATTGGATTAAACTAACATTTGAAATTACATTGTAAATCACAACAGAGTCAGCACCTGAGGTACAAACATGCATGTTCCTTACCTCCATTCTGAGTAATATAACGAACCCAAGGCAAAGCCTGGTAGCCACTTTTCTCAATAATCTTCAAGTAACGAACCTAACCAAAAGAAAATAAGTTCTTAGAAAAATAGTCAAACACGCTCCTCCTTTTACCTACCATTAGATTTCCTTCATAAGCTTTAGAGTGAAGCCCATGCGCGGACGTTTCAGTAAAATAGAATCGGCCAGTTTTTAGAACATAAAAGGAGCACATTATCATGATGGTAGCAGGGAAAAAGAAATCAGATTTGATGTCAAAGCAGCCACAAACTCTCCTCTCCATCCACTCCCTCTCCCTGCAACGATGTTCTAACTTGGGTCAATTAGGAACTACTTTCACAGGAGGATCAGTAGCTAAATCTTTGAAAAGAAATTAGAATTCTACCTTGGTCCAGAGCTTTGTGTCCATATATGTTGAAAAGACTATCCTGTAAATCCATCAGATAACTTTGGTGTGTCTGCTATTTAATGTGTAACTTTGTAACATATATTGAACACAATTTATCAGTTAACTCATGTTCAATGCTGATGTTGGCTTGATTGTTACAGCGAAAGTTACAAATATTAAGTTTTGATCATTAGCTTTTTGTTGGGGGCTCATTCATTCAATTTGGTTCTTTCTAATATTGGTCTGCACAGGGATTATAAATTTTAGGAGACTGTCCCATTCTCTGTTCTCTATCATACTTTCACCTAGATTATTTTGCATTTAACACACCTCTGTCCAGTTCAGTCAGCCGCATAGGTGCCAATGTAAGCACTGGTCCTTCAATAAACAGATATGTATCAGGTAGAGGCAAGGTATGCACTGCAAAAACTGAAAATGAAAATATGCCAGAAGTATCTGATTGCAAAAGATAGACTAAGAATAGATTTCTCTAGGGTTTATTTTGAGTAGGTTGGGGTGTGCAGCTGGGGCTGGTGGCTAATTTGATCTGCAATATAAATCTCAGCTCCAGATCGAGCTGATGAACCAGAAAGGTGGTTTCTTGAAAGCTCTAAGGAGGTGGTTCTGGTAACTCATTCAACCAACTGAACCACATGATTTCAGGGCAGAGGTCACTTCAGTCTCCACAGGCTTTTTTTTATAAAGGCTAACCACATTTATTTTCGTAAACACAGCAAGAGCAAATATATATGTTTAATTTTAGCAAAGATCAGAGAGGCCTTTGATACCCACTTCATCTGAACTGAAGCCTCAGCATTTTAAACTTCTGGTCTGAAAAGAGAGCTTTGTTTTACAGTTTACTAAAGATGTTACAAAATGAGACTTTTTAAAAAGTAAATTATACTGTAATTGGCTATGAAAGAACATATATTTCCAGATAAAAGACTTCTCATATTCAGAGTTCAGACTTGAACTAAGTCCAACCAGTGAGCAATTACTCTATGCCCAATTATAAGTAAGTCTATACTGTGTTTTCAGATTACTGTTTAACAGGCTTTACATAGAGCACTCTATGCCTCAAGAGTGAAAATAAATGTTCTGAAACATCAAATCAAATTTGTTTGATAAGTTTAGAAGTCTGACCTTAAAATGATAATCTATGAAAGTCCCAACTCTGATCAAATTAAACATGTGGTCTGGTATTTGTGAAAGTAGGAAATGGAAAACAAACACCTGGCTGACAGAGATGCAGTTTAAAATTATACAAAACTTGTACCTTAATTTACTTTCTTCAGGGACCACCCCCTCCCCCAAACAAACAATCACTTGGTTCCGTTAAGTGAAAGTCTTCGCTAAGTGATTCAAAACCGGACTCCTGAGATATCAGCACATAATCCAGGCTGATTTAGTACACTAGTACTCAAGGTGGTGCCTTTTTGATGTTTTATCCAGTCCTCGCTAGCCTTCCACATGGACAAAGATAGAACAACATTAATTTTTGTTATTCATTCATAGGATGGGAGAAATGCTGGCTAGGCAACAATATTGCTTGTCCCTAATGGGCCTTGGGATGATGATAGTGAGCTGCCTTCTTGAACTGCTGTAATTTATTGAAGGTAGATATACACTCAATGCTGTTAGGAAGGGAATTCCAGGTTTTTGAGCCAGCAATGAAGGGACGGTGATAATAGTTCCAAGGTAGGATGAAGTGTAGGTTGGAGGATTACTTGTGGGTGGTGGTGTATCTGCTGCTCATATCTTTCTAGGCGTAAATGTCACAGGTTTGGAAGATGCTGTCTAAAGAGTCTTTCTGAGTTGTTACAGTGAATCATGGGGATGGCAAACACTGCTGTCACTGCGCATTGGTGGTGGAGAGAATGAATGTTGAAGGTGATGGATGTGGTGGCAATCAAGCAGGTTGCTAGTTCCTGGAGTTTGAACCTCTTTGGTGTTGTTGAATGTGCACTCGTCCAGACAAGTTGGGAGTACTCCTGAGTTGTGCCTCAGACACGGTGGAGAGGCTTTGAGGAGACAGGTGAGAAATTACTTATTGCTGCATGCCCATCCTCCCGTTTCAGGTTTTGTAGTGATGGCTGATCAAGTTCAGCTAAATCAAGTGCAGCAGTGATAATTTCTAGCCTGAAAAGAGATTTGATTTAAAGTTTACCATGGTTATAGCAAAACAAGATTTTTAAAAAAGGAAATTATACCGTAATTGGCTTTGAAAGAACTTATTGCTGAATAAAAGACTTGGGTTATTCAGGGTCCAGAGTTGGGTGAAATGCAACCAGTGAGCAATTGCTCTATTGCCACCGTTTTCAGTTTTCTGTTATTTGTAAAGCTTGTAAAGCAATGAGCAATGTCAAGGGGCAATAGCAAAGGAATTTTTTTAATATAGGGTCATTGGCTGGTAGTTGTGTGACACGAATGTCACTTGCTACCTATTAGCACAAGTCTAAATGCCTCCAGGTCATGCTTCATCCCCATTTCTCACCTTATGATACAGGGAAGGTTATTGATGAAGTAATGAAAGATAGTTGAGACTAAGATACCATCCTGAGGAAGTCCTACAGACATGTTTTAGAGCTTAGGTGATTGACCTCCGACAACCACGGCCATTTCTTTTGCGCCTGGTATGACTCCAATAAAGTAAAGAGCTTCCCCTCAGTTCTGACCACAGTTCAGATGGGACTGGAACAATGCCACACTTGGTCAAATACTGCCTTGCTGTCTTGAGTTCAGCTTTTTTTGTCCATGCTTAAACAAAGGTTGTATTGAGGTCAGGAGCTAGCTCATTAAATGAGTGCTGCTTGATAGCATTGTTGATACCACTTTCCAGCAATGAGCTGATGCTCAAGAATAGACTGATAGGCCATTAACTGGTCAGGTTGGATTTGCCCTGCTCTTTGTGTCATCCTGGGCAATTTTCCACATTGTTGTAGTTGTACTCAGTTCTGGAGCACAAGGCTCCTGTACTATTACTGAAATGTTTTCAGGGCCCTTTGCCTATCTACTGCTTTCAGTTATTTCTTGTTATTACATGGAGTAAGTTGGCTGAAGGCTGGCATCAGAGTCATTCAGGTCCTCAGGAGAAAACAGAGAAAGTAGAGAGATTATCTATTTGGCACATTTGGCTGATGAATGCACTGATAGATTGGGCCTTCTCCTCAGTGAGCAGTGAAGAGTAGCAGAAGAGTTCTCCCATTATCCTGATCAATATTTGCTCCTGAAAAAGGACATCATTATGAGATGTTATCTGGTGATTCATGTTTCTGGTCTTTGTACTGCCTTGCTGTGCACAAATTTGCTTTTGCATTTATCAACATTGTAACAACAACCACAATTCAAAAGCAGTTCACCTATGAAGGGTTTTAGGATCCCCCAAGATTTGGAAAGGCACTGCAGAATTTCCAAGATTTCTTTTCTTCCTTCCCTTGTTCATGCATCAGTCTACCTTCTCCTACACCCACACAGCACGGAAACAGAGCCTTCGGTCCAACCAGTCCCTGTCAACCATAATCCCAAACTAGTCCCACCTGCCTGCACTTAGCCCATATCCCTCCAAATGTTTTTTATTCATGTACTTATCTAAATGCCTTTTAAACGTTGTCACTGTACCCACATCCATCACTTCCTCTTGAAGTTCATTCCATACATGAACCACTGTGTTTTAAAAAAATTGCCCCTCACAAAATCTTTATCCTCTCACCTTAAAAATATGCCCCATCTTAAAATCCCCAACCCTTGGAGAAAGACACCAGCCATTCACCTCATCTATACCCATCTAAGGTCACCTCTCAACCTCCTATGCTTCAGTAAAAGAAGTCCCAGCCTATCCAGCCTCTCTTTATAACTCAAACCTTCCATTCCCAGCAACATTCTGGTAAATCTCTTCTGAACACTCTCCAGCTTGATAATATCCTTCCTAGAGCAGGGAGCCCAGAACTGGACACGGTACTCCAGAAGAGGCCTCACCCACTGTCCTGTACCTCAATATGACATCCCAATTCCTAGACTCAAAGGTCTAAGAAATGAAAGCAGGCATGCTAAATGCCTTAACAACCCTATCTATGTGTGATGCAAACTTCAAAGAATTCTGTACATGAACCCCTAGGTCTCTATCCTACAAACACTGCCCCAAACCACCTCCACTCCAAAAAACAACCTACCATCATTCTGTCTCCTGCTGTTAAGCCAATTTTGTATCCAATTGGCAAGCTCACCCCAAAGCCCATGGGATCTAACTTTACTAATTAGTCTACCCTGTGGAACCTTGTCAAAGGCTTCACTAAAGTCTAAGTAAACAATGTCTCTTGTTCTGCCCTTGTCAATCTTCTTGGTTACTGCCCCAAAAAACTCAAGTTAGGTGAGACAATTTCCCTCGCTTAAAATCATGCTCACTGTCCTTAAGCATTCCTTGGCTCTCCAAATGTATATAAGTCCTCTTTCAGAATCACTTCTAGCAATTTACCCACTGCCTAAGTCAGCCTCTCAGGTTTATAGTTCCCAGGCTTCTCCCTACATCCCTTCTTAAACCAAGGCACAACATCAGCCACTCTCAAGTCATTCAGCACCTCACCCGTATTTACAGACAATACAAATATTTCTGCACGGAACCCTGAAATTTTCCCCCCCATCTTGTCACAACATCCTGGGATACACTTAAGGTCCTCAAGATTTATCCACATTTATTTTTTTTTTAAGACCTCCAGCACTTACTCTTACATAATGTGAAATGTTCAAAACATCAATATTTATTTTGAGTTCTCCAGCCTCCGTTTCTTTCTCCACAGCAAAAACTGATGCAAAATATTTTCACACTGTAGACATTGATCTTGGTGCCATTCATGGTGCATTACCAGCCTCCTTCCGCATTGTGAAGTACCTCTAAGTACCTTCTTATGTGATATCCCTAGTATAAAACTGATATAGTGCACTGGAACATCAAAAGCTGCTCTGTGATACTGTCTATTCTCATAGCTTGTGAAACTAAAGTCAGGACTTGATCACTGACATCAATAGGAACATGAAACAGGAGAAAGTCCACTGAGCCCTCGAGTCTGTTCCTTCACTGAAAAAATCATTGGTAATTTGCATTCAACTTTGATGATCTGCCTTGGAACAATAACCCTTAATACCTCAGGTGCCATCTAAGAATTGCAGGTAAAGTTAGAATCATCATGACAAAGGAGGAGGCCATTCAGTAGGCTTCTGTATGACCAGCCAAAGAACATTTCAAGCTCTACTGATCAGATTCACTAGTCCTCCTTCGGAAATCCTAAAAGTTTAAATGATTACCATGAGCACGAGTTTCCCTGGTTTCTATTACTGATATAACTGAATGTGAGAAGATGGCAATAGCTGAATTAGCCTTTAGCCATCGGCTGCCTGACCACAATATGCCACATGACTTGGGGCCCTGAGTTTATTTTCTCCTGTACATTTCTGATGTGGTTTGGAGATCTTCTATCCTACCACTGTATAATCTAACTAAATGCCGCTTACTGATTAACTCTGCTGGTATAGTATTTGTGGTCTGTAATATAAATACACAGAACCTCCAAGTGCTGCCAACCCGGTCAACCGTTGTCAATACCCTGAGACAGCAGTAGGTGCAGGCAAACCTCACAACTGCAGCTTGCAATTAACTTCTCTCTTTGGCACATTAGCAAAAAATCCCACACATTTAGGAAAAATTAACAAGAAGTGCTCAGCTGTGAAAATCATGTTTAACTTTGGCACAAACTATAAAGCTTTGACATTTGAAAGATGTCTTATGAGATAATTCCAGAGAGAAGGATGTGACTGGGAAGCAGGCAATAAATTCCTAAATTTGTTTCAGTTTATAACTGGAAATTTTAGTTGCTTAGCAAAGCCAATGTTTAAAGGGATATTCCAAAGGCATTTGTGGCAGTGCTCGTCTCTGTGCCAGAAGTCCAGGTTTATGCCCCACCTGCTCCAGTGGTGGGTTATAACGTCCAAACAGGTTGATTAAAAGGTATGTTAAAATGACAGTCCTGGAGTTTGAAACATTTTGGAAAGATCACACTATTTGTTTCCCCCCACCCCACCCCCACCTCTCTCGATACTTCGCTGGATGCCACAAACATGTAAACCAGGAGCTCCATGTGTATTTTGACCACAGCAGCCATTGTTCACAGCTGAGCTTACGCACTAGTTCCTGTGGATTACCCATAATGGGGACAGCACAAGGAAATGTTTCAACTGCAATACACAGGTACTGAGGGTAACTGAAAGCAAAGTATTGCAGATGCTGGAAACCTGAAACAAACACAAAGTGTTGGAAAAAAATAGCAAGCCCAGTAGCATCTCTCAAGATAGAAACAGTTCACGATCAGTCTAGTGACTCTTCAGAACGGAATGGTTTTTTTTTTAATAAATCATAGAAGAAGGAGCCCAGTGCAAAATAAAAAGGGGCCGTTAATCATGGTAAGAAGAAAAAAATGATGTGAAATTGATGCAATTTTAAGTATGACAGAGAGAAAGGGTCTTCTCTACTAAGTACAGAGTAAGCAAGACACAGACAAGGCTGTCATTGCGGGAGGAATGCAAGAAAAATGGAAAATATGCACTGTGGTTAGCTTAACTTATTAAACTCAATATTGAGACCTCAAGCCTGTAAAGTGCC
This sequence comes from Ginglymostoma cirratum, assembly GCA_024137785.1. Lineage (NCBI taxonomy): Eukaryota > Metazoa > Chordata > Chondrichthyes > Orectolobiformes > Ginglymostomatidae > Ginglymostoma > Ginglymostoma cirratum. The sequence continues at coordinate 3,604,760 of JAHRHZ010000132.1, forward strand.
TAAGTAAAAAATGAGGTATCATTCCTTGAACTTGCACTGGGCTTCACTAGAACATTGCAGGAAGTCCTGGTCAGTGACGTTAACATGACAGCACGGTGGTTTGCTGAGAGGTCAAGCAGCTGGGTGGTCAGGGTCAGTCCTACAGTCAGAGGTGGTGTTCCACAAGTTGGTCACCTAGTCTGATTTTGGTCTTGTCAACATAAAAGTAGAACACATGGTGAGCAGTGAATACAATGGACTAGATTGAACATACATAATAAGAACTGGGAGGAGTAGGCAATTCAGCTACTTCAGACTGCTCTGCTGTTTGATGCAATCATGGTTGATCTCATCTTAGCCTCAACTCCATTTCACTGGCTGCTCTCAATGACCCTTCAGCCTGATACTAATGAAAGAAAAATCTATCTCCTCCTTAGCTGAGGGGAAAAAAGACAACTCTACCCTTAAACTTAATCTACTTTAGCACTAGAATCTCAATATTTAAAACATCTCTATATTAAAAAAAATCAATCATCTATTTTGATGAGTTGTGGGAAGGCAGTAATAGTTGACTACAGTATGTAGATATCAAAATTAATTCCTATGTCAAAACAGAAAATGCTTCAGGAAACTAGTAACACAATAAATTCACTCCCTCTCAGCAAATGACACCTAAACAAAAAACCCAAGGTTCAAATGAGGCATTAATGAATTTCAGTGTCAGATTCAGCAACGAACCTAACAAACAAATCAATCATTAGGGGACCTTTAAACAGAAATCTAAATAGGACATGGTATCACATGGGCACAAGGGAAGCAGCCAGAGCAACACTATATCCAAAGGAACAGGACAGAACTTTGAGGAATGCGGAATTAGATTCATCTTTGGAAGCATTAACACCCCTTGTATGGAATGGCTATTCAAAATTACCAAGTTGTAAATTTTTAACATCAGTGCATATGGGATATAATAATTAGCTCCTTAAATGGAGGGAAATTAGCAACAAGCCATGAGTGGATTACGAAAGGAAATCCCATTACTGGTTCACCAAGACTGTGTTTCACTGTCCTACTATGGTAGGACAGCCTAAGCTATACAAATCGTTCTTACTTTTATCGTTCTGTTCTGTGGTGGGCATGCTGTATGCAGCGAGTTGACGATGGCAAAATTAATAATAGTGGAACGTGGTAAGGTTTGTGCTAAGAGCGCAGTTCTATCTTTAGAGAAGGTATACTTGGCTCATCTCAAACAGGAACTGAAGGATCTCCCCAAATGTAATCTCAATTTTTGCACATTTGATTAAATCAACATGCAAATTTTATGGTTTTTTTTGCACCAGCGCCTACAAATGAAAGTGTTTTTCTCCCCGCTACTTCCTCTTGCAAACACTGGCATTGGTATTAGAAACTCGTTTAATGAACTTTAACCACTTCAATATTATATTCTACACACAGAAAGCAAATTATTTTCATCTAGTAAAACTGATCTTCCATGATATCGCAGAGGTAGTCAAGATTAAGCAGTTCTCAGATAAAGTTGGTTAACGGGGCAGATAGGGAATAATTGAACCAGAATGTGTGGACATATCTGAAATGGTGTTTTACCTGCCCACATTCAGTCCTTATTTACATACTATATAGAATCATACAGCACAGGTGGCAAACACTTGACTCATTGAACCTGGACTGGCAGTGGAAAGAGCAATTGAATTAGCTCCATTTCCCTCACTTGTTGTCTCAATGCCTTTTTTGATCCAAATTTGCAATATTTCCAACATTAAAAAGACTGAAATTTTCATTATAAACTCTCACGCTGATATTTATGCTGGAATCTGCTTGTGAAAATTGATCAAGCCATAATTATACATTCCTGGCAGTTGGGATGCAGCACCTTCACAGGCAGAAGATAATTACAATGTGACATGTTTACACATGAATGCAGAAAATTAAAACGGAAAAGAAAAACACAGGAAGTGTATGAACCACAAGACTAACAAAATGGTAAAGTTTATTGTATTGCTCTTGTATCCACAATGCAAAAACAAAATCCTGTTCAAAAGCACTCTAGTTTACTTCTGGACAAATCCTCCTTAAAAATATGTGTTTACAGAAGGTGAGTGTTGCTAGACAAGCCAGCCTGTATTGCACATGCTTAACTGCACTCAAGAAGCTGCCTTTTTTAAACCGCAAGAGTCCATGGGGATTAGGTACATCCATAGTGCTGTTAGGAAGAGAGTTACAAAATTCTGACGCAGTGGCAGTGAAGGAACAGCAAAATAGTTCTAAGTCACAGGATGGCGAGTGACTTGGAGTGGAATCTGCAGGTGCTGTTCCCACATATCTGCTGGTTTTGACCTTGTAGATGGCACAGGTCACAGGCTTGGAAGCTGTTGTCACCGGAGACTTCGTGAATTGCCGCAGCGCGTCTGGTAAACGGTACACACTGGTGTCACTGTGCATCGGTAGCAAAGGGACTGGAAGTTGAGGTGGTGGATGAGGTGCCAATCAAGGCAGCAGTTTTGTTGTAGCGTTGAGCAAGGCACCAAATATTCTTCCCGAAGGACTCTTCTTGAAAACTATTTTTTGATCTTCAGGGGCTCTTTTTCATTCTCACTAAGTCATTTATTCAGTGATGCAGTCACAGAATAAAAATACACTCAGCATTTTTGTTGAATATGCAGCAATTGGACTCTCAAATAAGCATAATTAGATGAATTCATCAATATTCTCAACAATTACCAAACCGCTATTAACCTAAAAACCAGAACACATAAGGAATATATTCATGCCATAGACAACACAGTATTTAAGTTGCCACAGGACAACAGCCATTTTGTTTTAGAAAGTAACTGACATTACTATTGTCCCCAATACAGACTGGTGAGATCACATCTAATGTGCTTCCACCGCATTTGCTCAAAGCTGGAAGGTTTCAACCAGGCGAAGTTTTTAAAAATTCATATGCAGGATGAGGGGGTCACTGGCTAAGCCAGCATTTATTACTCTTCCCTAATTGCCCAGTGTAGTTAAAGAGTTGTTGTGGGTCTGGAGTCACATGTAGGCCAGACCAGGTATGGGTAGCAGTTTTCTTCCCTCAAGGACATTAGTGAGCCAGATGGGTTTTTCCTGACAATCAATAAACGGTTTCATGGTTATCACTAGACCTTTTGTGGATTCAAATTCTATAAACGACCATGGTAGGATTCAAACTCATGTCTCCAGAACATTACCTGGGTCTCTGGATTATTAATATAAAGAGAGTATCACTGGGCCATCACCTCCCTTTAAATACTATGCTTTTTACTGAATCCCAGATTTCAATCTCAGGTTTAAATTTAAAAACTGACAATATTGTTTTACAATAGGAGCATCCACTGCATATTTTTGCTTATACACTGGTTCCTGCACATAATTGAGAGCTTTCACATCAATCTGTAATAAATTAACAACTCAGTGATCTAAGGATTTCCTGGCTCCTAGTCCAGTATTCCTTTGTTGACAGGCA